>CM063512.1:46190362-46468013 GCA_032199755.1 Ambrosia artemisiifolia | reverse complement strand
AGTCCGGAGTCACTATCCCTAGAAACGACACCATTGGCTTTGCCCTTATTTTATATCCAGCTCTTTTTTTTTCAACTTTTGATTAGAAATTCTAACGGTTTTAAACTTATAACGGCATTCCTTATACTATTATTGGCGGTTTCAGCTTCCCCATTTTTTCCTAGATGAGAACCCACAAGGTATCCTAATATATTTAGGTGTATTAGCTCAAAGGAAACTTTTCTACCGGCTGGGCCTACCCACACATCCCAAGTCAACACGCTTTTGATTATTTATTTTTCTAATACATATAATATTTAAAAACCAGACACTTGATTTTATCTATCATTTCCCATATTTTATAATGCAAACTTCAAAATCAGGGACATTTTTTCAATTTTTTGTTTAATTTTTTTTTTAGACTCAAAACGACTCTATATACAAAATAAACAACAGTTTCCCATCCCCACACTTAAATTCTACATTGCCCTCAATGTAGGAATAGAAAACGACTTAAAACAAAAAAAAATCCGAATACAAAAATAAAAAGAACGAGGGCAAATTGAAAAGGACTTAGCTGGTTAATTTTTTTCGTAAGCTCCAACACTCTAGTCCAATCCAGCTCGATCGTATAGCATTTCATTCGCGATCGGCTCTGACACAAGGTATACTCTCGGGTTGCTTTGATAAATGATACAGTTCTAGAATCGCCCGAATGGAGATTGAGTACGGGCCGTACAATCCAAACCTGCACAAGACAAAGCAAACAAAGAAACCGAGCATAATACTGAACCATACAAGAATAAAAAGACTCAAACTACTAACTTAGATTCATAATAGAACAACAAACAAGAAGACGCACATGCTTGGCAAAATGGCGGTTAATGGTGGTAGAGCCAAATGGGTAGAAGAAGAAAAAAAAATTATAGTTCTCGCTCAATGTGAAGGACACTGGTGATCACAACACGCGTTGCAAGCGAAAAAAAATATATATAACTTTCCGGGGTAATAGCTGGTCACATGAGGCGAACAGGTCAGCCCAGACTCCTCACATTACGTGAAAAGTCTTTTTTCAGAGAAAGTTAATTAAATTTTTTTTTAAGAAAAATTATCTTTTATTACCCAAACCTCTACCAAAACTCCCACTCAAAAAATATATATAAAGATAATACATGGGATCCGCTCATGGTGAAATTTCCTATACCTAAGCAAACACGCAAACCTGCAAACAGACTCAAAGACACAAAAACAAAGATAAAGTAGAAAGATAAAAACCTATGAACCACTACCGAAGGACGGACCAATCGCATCTAATACAAACTCTACACTTAGGACTCACCCTAAGAACTATCCTCAACAATCCTCAAAACCTACGGGGGGTCCTTAAGATCCACATCACCCCCAAAACTAACAAACTGGGCTCTCACATACAAGCTCATCCTACAACCTCTTGGCTTCTCTAGCTCATCAAATCTTTTCTTATTCGAACTAAAACCCTGATGCATTGGGGATTTGTAGTGAAACATACATATCAACGAACCATCCCCACACTTAGGTTTTACCACATCCTCAGACCTAGACCTATCTTCCTTCTTCTTCTCTAATGGCGGTACTCCTAAGGAATCATCAACACAAAAGACATTCTCACACCTCTCACTCAGCTTAGGTCTAGACTTTGAGACATCAAAAACGACAGTTTCATCCCCCGCCCGAAGTGTGATCTTACCGTCAAAGACATCAATCAATGCCTTCGAGGTACATAAAAAAGGGCGTCCCAAAATAAGTGGAACTCTATCGTCAGCTTCCATGTCGAGGACCACAAAATCCACGGGGAACACAAATTTATCTACCTTAACAAGCAAGTTCTCTATAATGCCCCGTGGATATTTAACAGACTTATCTGCTAACGTCAGTGTCATGCGCGTTGGGGTAAGTTCTCCCAAGCCTAGCTTCTCATACAAAGAATAAGGCATCAAATTGATGCTAGCACCTAGGTCGGCCAACGCGTGGTGCTGAACATGGCTACCAAACAAACACGGGATTGTGAAAATGCCCGGGTCCGTCAATTTCTCCGGTAGCTTATTCAGAACCACCGCAGAACAATCAGCAGTAAGTGGAACAGTCGACAACTCTCCCAATTTATCCTTCCGTGTCAGAAGGTCTTTTAGGAACTTCGCTTATTTAGGCATATGCTGGAGAGCCTCGATGAGCGGGAGATTGATCTTAAGTTGCTTAAACATGTCTAGGTAGTGGCCATATTCCTTACAGTACTTTTGATTCCTAATGCGGGCAGGGTAAGGAACATAGGCAGGATCAATCTCAGGACTCGGCCTAACATTTCGTGGCCTAACTACTGGCTTCTCAACCTGAGACTCACTATTTGGTGTTGTACTTACTGGGCCTAGCCTAGATTTCACCCTACCAGGAGCCTCTAACTCTATCTCTCTAACCACCGGTTCTTCCTCCCCCTCAACCGGTGCTCTAGGACTCTCTAACGTCCTACCACTACGCGTGGTGATTGCCTTAACGTGGGCATTCGGGTTTTCCTGAGCACTAATTGGCCTGCAGCTCGAGCATCCAACTGCCTAGCAATGTCACCAACGGTACGCTGAAGATCTAAGAATGCAGAGTGGTGATTTTTCAACAAGATGTCATGTTCTGCTAGAGTTTTCTGAGTGTTGGCATCTTTAGCCACCAGTTGGGTTAACAGATTTTTTATTTCACCCAAATCATTCCCACTATCCCCATCTGTATTTCTATAAAAGTTGTTCTCCCCCCGGTACTGACCGCCTACAAAATCTACCTGCCCCTCCTGGTGAATCAAAGGGCATTCAGAAGTAACATGCCCACCCCTGCACATTTCACACTTTTCATATTTCATTTTCAACTCCTTCACTTCCCTAGTCAGTGCGTCTAAAGCAGCAGCCACACTAGTATCCAATGTGACTTTGTGAACACCTCGAGCTGGTGAGGTGGTACTAGGTACAAGAGTAGAATTCCTGAGTAAGTCTCGCTGCTCATGGTCTGCCTGGGCAAAACTTTCAAATAGGTCATTGCATTCGGCCGTTGTTTTCTTACTCATCAGGTGGCCGCCTGCAGAAGTATCAAAACGGTACTTTGCCTCATAAGTTAAGCCATTGTAGAATTTCTCTACAAGGGCCCAATCAGTCAGACCATGCTGGGAGCACTTGCTAAGCAGGTTTTGGAACCGCTCCCATGCAAGATAATATGGCTCATCAGGTTCCATTCGGAATGAATGGATCTGATCGCGAAGTCGGGAAGCCTTGCTAGGTGGAAAGTATTTATTCAGAAAGGCTTGTTTAAGGGCATCCCAAGTAGTGAAAGTGTCAGTAGGGTGAGAGTCAAGCCAAGTGGTAGCTCGACTAGCAAGGGAAAAAGGGAACAAACGGAGAAACTTGGCATCCTCTGTGGCACCCTGTAGCCTAAAAGTGGCTAGGATGCGAGTCAGGCGAGCAATGTGGGCCGGGGCATCCTCATCATCACGGCCGTGGAATTGACAATTGCTAGCAATGGCCGTCATGATGTAAGAGGGCATCTGCCAGGACCCCTCATTGTTGATGGTAGGGGCGGTAATAGGGAAGTTAACTCCCATAAAACCCTGGGTGGATTGTTGGTGGACAGTGCGACGTTCGGCCATTTGGGGATGGGTAGGTGATGGACTAGGTGATCTAAATGGGATGGTAAACTCAGAATTAGATAAACTCGGGGAAGAAGCACTAACCTCAAGCTTAGACTCAAAATAAAATAAAAGAGATATAAAATAAAAATAACAAATAGCACAGATATTTCAGATAAGTTCAATCGAAGCTAATTAACGCAATCGCCAAGAGTCCCCGGCAACGGCGCCAAAAACTTGATGTGCTAAAAGTAGTTTAATAAAAACAACTAAATTAAACCTAAAACTAGACACTAAGTAATACTCTAGACTCTCTAAAACTAAACTACTGACAGGCAAGTGAACCTATCGACTCTAGTATAGCTAAAGTAAGTCCGGATATCGAACCCACGAGACTCTAATGGAAAACGAAAACTAGACTCGATTACTAATCCTAAATATCTATTAAATTATTTTATTATTTTAAGGGGGGGTTTTTACTGAAAAATAAATTGCAATAAAATAAAGATTACCTAAGGTTAACTAAACTGAACTAAAGACACGAACTTTACTGAGCTGAATTCAGATGATGACAAGACACTACCTAGACAAGACTCCTAACTATGCCTGATAAGCTTCTATGATTATGGAACTGATTTGGAACCGGGATCTTAAAATACTAAACATCAAGAATAAACTAGACACCCTCGACCCTTCTCAAGGGGATACCCTAGAATATTGTTGTGTTGTTAAAAAACACCGGTTGGAGTACAAACCCTCACAGGTTATCTAACTCTTATGATCGAGTACCCGCTAGACAATCTACCTCACAGCGCGAAAGCCTCATTACACTAGGTGTGAGGGGTGATTATTGAAGCCTAGATCTAACTTGATACGCAAGAATTGAAAGGGAAACTAGGCAGATCTTCTCACAAAGCCTCTAACCTAGCAATCTAACAACCTAGACATACCAACAAGTTCTCACCTCACAGCTATTGAACTTGGAAAAATACCTAAAATCTTCTAACCACCAAATATCACTCCTATGGTAAACTCGCGACTATTGACCATAAACTAGTTGCTACACAAAGTCCGCAACCTAACTAGCACTCATACATGAAAGACATTCACAAAAGTGCAAGTGGAGTAAATAAATGACAAGCAAATAATAATAGATACGCACATACACCAGATCTAGAGAAATCAAAATCTTTACTGAATCATAAATCCAAAACAAGTTCCAAAAACCATAGAAAAAACGCAAATCAAAACATAGTTATTCGTCTTAATCTAGGTAGCTATAAAAGTTTTAGCCAATAATCATCTTGAAAAGAGAAACAAACACAAATAAAAATTCAGCAATCATGGTCTAGAACAAAGATAATAAAGGAACGAAAAAACCGAATGATTGACACCCGAATAATCGCTCTCTGGCTTAGAACCTTTGATCCCTGGCTTGCCTCTATAATAATATTTGTTGTTCTGCTCCTGTCACCAATTCGATGCCGCTGCTGTCTTCGGCCAAATAGATATATGCCGCTGCTGTTGTATAATATTGCTCCCCCCCTCCAGAATAATAATCCTTTTTTCGATAATAATCCTCCTCACCATATTACTTTGGCCTTTGGGCCGTAGAAACGTGAAACCCAAATTCACCTTTTCCTTTTCATTATTATTATTATTATTATTATTATTATTATTATTATTATTATTATTATTATTATTATTATTATTATTATTATTAGTAGTAGTAGTAGTTATTTCCGACTCGGGTGTTCTTGACTCGACTAAAGTGTCTCGTTTACGCTCCAACGTCTATGAACACCTACAAAATATAAAATAAAATAGATAAATCCTAAAAAAGACACAAAACAAATAAAAATCTATAAAAACGTATAATAAATAAAATAGACTGGTACAAGCCTAAAACTAATAAAAACTCTATCTAAACGACTCGAAAATTGTACAAACTTTACACCGGAAATAGATGTATTTTACAATACATCAGCCTCATAAGGAGACATACCAATAGATGAATGAAAGGTGGTATTGTACCACCATTCAGCTAATGTTAACCATTTAGGCCATTGCAGAGGATCATCCATGGTCATACATCTAAGATAAGACTCTAGACATCTGTTTAAGACTTCTGTCTGTCAATCTGATTGTGGATGGTAAGCAGAAGATAAAGCCAGGGTTACTCCCTGTAGTTTCATAAAGTCTTGCCAAAATGTGCTTAAAAACACAGGATCTCTATCAGACACAATAGAAGTAGGACAACCATGTAGTCTGAAGATATTGTCAAAGAAAACTTGAGCAATCTGGGCAGCTGTGTAGGGATGGGATAAAGCAACAAAGTGAGAATACTTTGTAAAGCGATCCACCACCACAAAAATTGAGTCTTTTCCCTGGGCTTTAGGGAGGCCACTGATGAGATCCATAGAAATGTCTAGAAAAGCTGCAATAGGAGTAGGCAGTGGTTGTAATAATCCAGGACTAGCAACTCTTTCATACTTAGCCCTGTGACACACATTGCAGTGCTTGACAAAATTCCTTACATCTTTCCCACAATGCTTCCAATAAAACATTTGTTTAAGCCTCTGCAGAGTAGGATAATAACCTGAGTGCCCACCCAAAGAAGAAGAGTGGCATAACCTTAAGATATCATCTCTTAACTGCCAGTCATTGCCAATTACCACTTTATTCTTCCTTTTAAGAATCTCACCATTCCAGGAATAGTTGGGAACATTAGAGGTGTGTTGGATTTTGTGAAAAATTTCTTGAACAGCAAGATCATTTTCCCAACTTAGTTTGATTCTTTGCCATAAGCAAGGATCCAAAGAACTCCAACTCATTTGAAATAATGCTAAACCTTCCACCCTTGACAATGCATCAGCCACCTTATTTTCAACACCTTGTTTATAGAGAATTTCATAGTCATAGGGTAGGAGTTTGGCTAACCATTTTTGTTGAAGAGGAGTATTGACCCTTTGTTCCAGTAGGTATTTAAGACTTTGCTGATCAGTTCTGATAATAAAGTGTTTAAGAATGAGATAATGGTGCCAATGTTTGACAGCCATTAGAATTGCCAAGAGTTCTTTTTCATATACAGACATAGCCTGTTGTTTGACTGAAATACCCCTGCTTATAAAAGCCAAGGGATGGCCCTTTTGCATTAATACAGCCCCTAAACCTTTAGCAGATGCATCAGTCTCCAATACAAATACCTCATCAAAATTAGGGAGAGCCAAAACAGGAGCAAAAGAAAGGGTTATCTTTAATTGATCAAATGCAGATTGGGCTTCTGCATTCCAATGAAAAGAGTCCTTCTTATGAAGGTTTGTCAATGGTTTGGCAATGCCACCAAATGACTTAATGAACCTTCTATAGTACCCTGCCAAACCCATGAAGCCCCTTAACTGCTTAACATTTTGAGGGACAGGCCATTCAGTGATTGCCACTATCTTAGAAGGGTCAGTGCTTACCCCATTATGAGATATGACATGACCTAAATATTCTACTTCTTTTCCAGCAAAAGAACATTTAGACTGTTTGGCTAATAGGGAATTCTTCCTCATGACCTCTAATACTTTGCTTAGATTAATTAAGTGCTGATCCATAGAAGAACTATAGACTAGTATATCATCAAAGAACACAAGGGCACACTTTCTTAAAAGAGGTTTGAATGTAGAATTCATAAGGGCTTGAAAAGTGGCAGGTGCATTAGTTAAACCAAATGGTAAAACTAAAAATTCATAATGCCCTTGATGAGTTTTGAAAGCAGTTTTATGTATGTCAGAATCATGCATTCTCACCTGGTGGTAGCCAAATCTGAGATCCAGTTTAGAAAAGACAGAAGCTCCTCCCAATTCATCAAGCAGTTCATCAATAAGAGGGATAGGAAAATTGTTCTTCGCTTTTGCATCATTCAGCTTTCTATAGTCTACACACATATGCCAAGACCCATCTTTCTTCTTAACAAGTACAACAGGAGCTGCAAAAGCACTTGTACTTTCCCTTATTACCCCCATATCCATTAACTCTTGTGTCATTTTTTCAATGATATCCTTCTGTGCAGATGGATATCTATAAGGTTTCTGTGCCACTACTTGAACTCCTTCCTTCAAAATGATTTGGTGATCACATGGTCTCTTAGGAGGTAGAGAGTTTGGAAGGGCAAAAATGTCATCAAAGTCTTTTAATAGGGCATCAATTTGTGGGTTTTGGTTTGTGGGCTTAACTAAAGGTGTGTGAATAAACTCTTAAGTTGCAGGTGATTGCAAACTGAACAAGTGGGCATGAGCCACTTGGGATGGATTATGCAAATAAGAACTCAGTTTCTCAGTGGTGCACAGACTGACTTCTTTGTTACTTGTGCCTTTGAGTTCTATTATTTTGTCATCCACCTTGAACTTCATGGTTAATTCCTTGAAATTCCATGTGATGTCATCAAGGCTTTGAAGCCATTGAATACCCAACACCATATCATAGTTTGTCAAGGGTAATAATAAGACATCGGTTTTAAACCAGTTCCCCTGCATCATCCACTGTAAGCCAGGACACATATTTTAACAGATCAAGATGTTTCCATCTGGAGAGAACTACACGGATAGTCCCTGTGGTTTATAGGTTGTAACATGTTAAGGTACTAACTTTTTTTTTTTAACTCCTTAAGGTCCTATGGTTTACATTTGGTAACATGTTGAGGTATTAACATTAACTGCCGTTAAAAACTAACAGATTCCGTTACAAAGTTAAGGTTGAGGGACTAAATTTACCAAATTGTGAAAGTTTTAAAAATTCTTTCTTCCCCACCCACCACCACCGCCACCCACCATCGCTGCCATCCAACGCCACCGCCAGCTCTAGTGAGTTTCACGTTTTTGGTTATTTGAACAGTCCTAATTAGTGTAACCATTTAGACTATAGAGTCTATGTTAATTTCAAGATATTGGGTAGACTTTTAGTACTCTGAATTAAGGGCTAGTATGTATGCATTTATACATGTAGTAATTATTTTGATTGATCACCTAATTAACTAGTAATATCACCTGTATATTCAATGCCATTAGTGATTCTTGATGAAACCAAAAACGAAAGATTACCGACTTCTGTATAGAGTTGCATTGGGCGGCCACTGGGAACTTGCAGAAAATTATATATTTCCACAAAATCCAGAGGCATATAATGCACCAATTACAGGAGATTCAAAGACAGTGCTTCATATAGCTGTTGGAACAGGGACAACAAATGGAAACCATTTTGTCAGTGAGCTGTTGAAAAAGATGAGTAAAGATGCTATTGTTCTCTGTGACGACAAAGGAGAAACGGCCCTTTCGATTGCCGCAGCAATCGGGAACGTTAAAGCGGCTGTGATGATGATTGATAGGAATCCTAAGTTGGTTTACATTTGTGGGGAAGATGGTTACTTTCCGATACATAGAGCCGCTCAGTATGTTCAGAAAAAAATGGTTGAGTAGCTTTTGGATCGTTCCTCTCAGTTATGAAAGTTTTAAAGAAATGCTGGGTGGCGGCGGTGGCATTGGATGGCGGTGGTGGTGGGTGGGGAAGAAAGAATTTTTAAAACTTTCACAATTTGGTAAATTTAGTCCCTCAACCTTAACTTTTTAACGGAATCTGTTAGTTTTTAACGGCAGTTAATGTTAATACCTCAACATGTTACCAAATGTAAACCATAGGACCTTAAGGAGTTAAAAAAAGTTAGTACCTTAACATGTTACAACGTATAAACCACAGGGACTATCCGTGTAGTTCTCTCTTTCCATCTGCTACAGTGATTTTCATAGGCACAATCTTTCTTGTAGGACATTGCATCTTATCAGCTACTTTTTCATCAAGGAAATTATGAGTGGACCCAGAGTCTGTCAAAATATGAAGTGTTCTTGTCCCTATTGAGCCTTTAATTTGCATTGTAGAATAAGAAGGGACCCCCATTATTGCATTTAAAGAAATATGTGGGGTTAATTCAGGCTTTGAAATTAGCACTTCTTGACAGGCCTCTTCCTCCTCATCTTCCAGTATTTCAATGGAGTATAATTTGGCTTTACATTTGTGGGTAGAAGTGTACTTTTCATTGCACCCAAAACACTCCACCTAGCTTTCTTTTCCTCTATTTCGTTGGTTATTAAACTTCTTTTATAGGGAACCTTGGACTTTGGAAAAGGTGCTGGTAATAAAGGTAGGTTTGTAGAAGTGGTAGATGTACTTGTAGAGGGTTTGTAAGTGGAATCAAAATTCTTGGCAGACCATTTTGTGGTTTTGTGACTATTGACCCATTCACTAGGTTTTAGCAATGCAAGATTGTCATTCTGAATTCTTGCCAAATAGTAAGCCTCAGGTATATTTCTTGGTCTTAATAGTCTCAGGGCAGTACCAATCTCTGGTGATACTGCTCTCAAAAAGAGACTCACAACATATTCATCTGGAATATTGACTTTAGTCAAAGCTAAGTCAAATTCTTGACACAAATCTTGTAAAGAACCTGTTTGCCTTATTGCAGCAAGTGCTCCCATGGCATCTTGCTCAATTATAGCAGCAAACCTTGCTGTGATAAACCCTTTATACTCCTCCCATAACATTCCCTCAATGGTACCCCCTCTAGATTTAAGAAAAGACTGATGCCATAACAAGGCAGCATCATCTAGATGGATAACAACCAGTTTAACCTTCCAATTGGCAGGAGTATTGTCAATAGAGAAAAAGTGCTCAACCTTAACTAACTATCCCTCCAAATTGACACCATTAAACTTTGGGAATTCCATTTTGGTAAACCTATTGTTGCCACCATAATGGTCATGCATTTGTAACTGATTTCTTTGTTCATCCCTCACTTGAGACCCTTGTGGCCGAGTCTGGTTGATAACTTGCAAAGCAGCCAGAACTTCATTCAATTTCTGATTTCTTTCTTGCATCTGGATCTTAATGGACTCAATATATGTTGAGCTTTGAGTAGTAGCAATCTTAACTGCTGCTAACTCATCCATATTTCGACCCAAAAGAGTTTCAGTGTCCTGCATACGTTGTTCAAGGGTTTGGTTTCTAGTAGTCATTGTTTTTGAGTGAATTATTATTATTATTATTATTATAAAATCAATGTAATGGGTTTATTTTATAGTAGTACTATTATTACCATTATAGAACAGGACACTATTAAGAAAAAAAATGAAAAGGAATGCAAGACTTTGAGAATTACAGAGTGAATTAACCGCAAATAGATTAATACACAGAATGGAATGATCACTAATTGATCTATTCCGGCTCAAGAAAGAAGACGGAAGACGATAGAATCAACAAGAACAGAGAATTAGATGAATTGAACGATATAACCGGTAGAACAGAATAGGATAAGTATTTTAATGGCAGAATAATGGTGGTTAAAGAGGTTGAAGATGAAGTGCAGTGGTGGTTATGGTGGTTGAAAGTTTTGGCGGGAAACTAGTTACAGTGGTTATTGGATAGTTGGTTAAAGAACCGATCACAGCTACCGAGGAACGATAGCTCTGATACCACTTGATAGGATTAAAGAAGAAAACAGAGAAAGATTATTAATCACACCAAGCTAATCATCTTATTATCAGTCATCCTATATATAGCCAACGGCTATAACGACTATTACAACGGTTATTACACATTTACCATATTACCCCTCATACTTTCCTATTATTACAATTAAGCCCTCAATTACAACTACTCGTAACATATATTAAGCCGTATTACATGCCTAGATGGTTAAGTATCATCACACCCTTGGGTGATAAGTACAAAATATGTTAGCCATGACCAAGCTTTACAAAAGAGGTTATATATTTATAGCATCCTTGCATGACTTGTACAAAAAGGGTTAGTCATAACCATAAGTCCTGCTAATTGATTGCATGCCTTTCTTTGATCTGCATTCAAAAACAGAAAGTGTTTAACAAATCGCATTTACTAATTATTTGGCGTTAGTATAGCAGGAAAGCGAACCTGGCTTCACAAAAGAGGTTACATATTTAGTCATAACCATGAGTCTTTATCCAATGCTCTTCTTTAACTTCCGGCTTGGATCTGCATTAAAAACAGAGAGTCAGAGACCATTATCTTACTAAATTAATAACTAAACATAAAACCTCTAAGAAACTGTTGGTACAACTGATTAGATTTACATATCCAACATCCCTTTTATTTTAGTTTGACTTCTCATCAACAATGATTATGACAAACAACTTTAAAAATAGCATTAGTATAACAAAGAGCTTGAATAATTTCGACAACAGTTTTCAATATATTCATCTCTTCCTATTTGACAAAAATCCATGATTTATGATTCTTACTCATTGAGTCACACCCACTTATGTTCACATTGTTGTTCCCTTTTCAGCTTTGTCAGGGCCGTTCCCGAGAATGATAGATGACTTTTTGGCCTCGGGTGACACAAAAAATCCGGGGCCCTCTCTATAATATAAACTCATCACTTATATATCAAAAAACCATAATACGACCATAATTCTTCTTTTTACGTTTTTTACTACCGGATAAGTATTTGTATTTGGGAATGGGAAGCATAATTTCTAGACAAAAATATCCAAACATCCAAATTTCAGAATCAACAACAATAAATATAAATGGTAAATCACACAAAATCACAAACAAACATCAAAGTTATATTTTTAGTGACAATAATTAGTGTGTGAACTAGAGTGATAATCACTACTTCAATCACATATCCAAACAACCCCCTTATTAATTATTATATTATGTCATCGTTGTCACAATATTTTTAGTTATTTACTAGTTTCATCACTAAGTATTCAAGTGTTTGTATGCTAAAACAGTAAAACAAAAAAACCCATTTGAGCTAAATTACTAGAGAAACAACCTAAGTCTAAGTTTATTTAATAGTTACAAAATATTTGGGACCTCAAAGCCGACAAACCCAACACATCTCATTAGTCATTTTAATTTCAAGGATTTAGGCCATTTCATTTAACCCATTAAATATTATAAATACAAATCCACTTGAGCAAAGAAATGTGTAAGTTAATTAATAATTATATATGTCAAATCTAGAAATGTTGAACACATTAAAGCAAAAGCAAACTAATTTGAGTATTTGACTGACCTGCTTGGCTGCTTGATAGGGCTGAACAGAGGAGAAAGAGAAAGAAAGGGAGCTGGGGTATGGAGGCAGGCGTACACAAGATTGAAAGGAGTTTTATTTGGGTTTAAAATTTGGTTTGGGCTTCTAAATTAACAATTGGGCCTCTTTACACATATATATTAATTAGAGGTGAACATAAAAACCGGTCCCATAGAACCGAATCGGACCGGTTCCGGTCCCAACCCGATAAAAGCACGAACCGGTTCCAGAACCATCAAGAACCGCCGATTCCCTAACCGGTTAGGGTTTTTCACGAAAAAAAGGAACCGAACCGGTTTTATAACCGGAACCGAAGAGAAAAACCGGTCCCAGAACCGGTTTGGAACCGTGTCTCTGTGCTCGTCAAAGACTCAAAACCCACGACCTCTGTGCTCGTCAAAACCCACGATCACCCACCTCCGATCCGCCTTGAATCCCCGCTCCGATCACCGCCTTGAATCCTTGCTCCGATCACCACCTTGTGTGTGTAAGAAAAAGAAAGAAAAGCATAGGTGTCTGTGTGTTTGTGTGTTTGTTTGAGTCAGAGAAAAAAGAAAGAATCTTCTTTCTGCTTCGTTCAAAGAAAGAAAACAAGAACATAGAAAAAAAGAGAGGAGAGATAGAGTGTAGTCAGTAGTGGTGTGTGAGGGTTAAAAAAGGGGGTTGGGTAATAATTAATAAAGGATGTGATTTTTTTATTAAGTATTGAGGTGTCCAACCAAACACACTTAATGATTCAGCGCTTAACCATTAAGACCTCTTAGCCATTCAGCACTTACCCATTCAGACATTGCCAAACAGCCCCTTAGTGTGTGTATGAACCGATTCCGGAACCGCAAAATAAAAGTCGTATTTTTATGTTTATCTTTTTTCTCATCGGCTTCTATTTTTTTTAAGTGTGCGCGAAAGAACCAATTCCAGAACCGCAACTGGAACCGAAACTGGAACCGAACCGAACCGGAACCGGCCAAAAAAACCGGCATTTGGAACCGGCGGAACCGGAACCGAAAACCGACGGAACCGGAACCGGTTCCGGGCGGAACCGACACTGTAGGGGACAGGTTCCGGAACCGGAAAAAACCGGTTTGTTCACCTCTAATATTAATACATATAAAAAAACGTTGGGCCCTGCATATTTGGGCCTCGGGCCGGCGCCCAGGCCGCCCAGGCCCAAAACCGCCCTTGATTGTACTTCTAAATTATTTATATATTTTGTGTATGTATCAATTACCCAATCTGTATATACTATAAACCACCAATCAAGTCATTCAAATGCACCCAAAAAACTCACTGCCATATAATCTACAATTCAACCTACAAACACAATATGTAAGTCCAAGATAAAAAGTTTCCTTTTTTCTTTTCTTTTTTGAAGATTGATTATACTGCAATAGTGTTTACATGCAGTAATCGAACGATATAGCTTCCGTTTGCCGTAATAAGATTCATATGTGCTCAATGGCCAAAGAAGGGTTGTTGGATCAAAAATAATACGGCACTATACCTATGGTACGACAAACTTCATGTCTTTATGATAGTGTAATTCTTTGTTATTATCTTGTTATGCGACCATTTCTTTTCTTTTTCTTTGTTTTTTTAACAGCAAAATTCATTAAGAAGCTATCAGGACACTCTATATCACCTGGACTGAGAAGATCCTAGGGATAAACCTGCCTCTAATTAACCTTCTTGAAAAGATGAGACATTGAAGTCCCTTCCCTGAGTAGATCCTAATTTTTCATTTTCCAAAACCTTGGGCGAGTCTTCTAAAGTAGGGTGATCGTTAGCCTCTGTACTGGGATTACCATTGTTATCTACCATGAACTGCAAATTGCACATCAGCAATTTTGCAAACATGGCCAGCTTAAAGACAGGATCAAGGATAACAGGATCCTTACAGGTATATGAAAACCAAAATACACGGATTCTTGAATCACATAACTATCTAGAATTATAGCTAACTATAGTCGTACGCCAATAAACATGCAGATAACATCGGCTGTGTTGAGAGCAATTTTCTAAGGCCTACAACCAAAAACATAGTGCCCCAAAAAACTTTGTTGCTAGACCAATGGTATGATAGTCAAAAGAATCAAGAGTTGCTTAGAAATTAAATAAAACTTATAATGTTTTCTAAAAACTACACACTTTCAATGCTACAGGCAAAATATAGTTGAGATAACTCTATGGCCTGAGATGCAGCACCTCTATGGAGACGAAGTAAAGGAAGGTAACATAGTATCTATCACTTTTACATCAGTTACCAACTTTGAAGGTATGTTAGAAAAAATAATTCATAAATGTATAATCAGAAAACGTCACAATTCAGGCAGATAAACAATGAGTCAATGGCAGGTATGATGCAATTGGAGATGGAACCTACAACCATGGTAGATAACAATGGTAATCCCAGTACAGAGTGTTGGGACAAAGAGGATTCAAGAAACCACCTTTTGATAACCTTAGTCCAAATCATATTCTGCCTAAGTATGGAAGAAACTGCTGAAGAAGAAATCAGAAGTATTGAAGAACAAATTAGCAAAGTACTGAAGAGTAACTCATCAGAAGTTCTGAAGTCTAACCAGACACTACACTGAAGAACTACTGAAGACAAACTACTCATCAGCAGTTTGTCACTCATCAGCACTTTGTCATCAGAAGCTTCTAACCGACTAAAGACTTCAGTAGTTTTATTATTATATTGTTTTGTTAAAGTCTTGATTTCAAGTTTCGATGTACAGACTGTTGTAACCTTATCTTAAGCCGAATATCTTTGTAAAATATCTTAGATTACTTCAGACAACAGTTTAGTATATTGGTCTATAAATAGATGAGTTTGTTCATCTATTTTAGATATGTGATATTTTGTGATTTACTTTGAAATCAATTGAAATCCTTCGAAGCTTTTAACTTATAATCCATTTCACATCTGAGAAACATAAATTGCTTTACTGCTTTAAACTTGAACTGTATTTATTGTTTCTCATTTACTACTCAGTCAAGGGGGAGTAATAACTCCTCTTAAAAGTGATCTTTTAATCTTAGAACACTTATTATTCCGCTGCTCAAAAACTCTTATATAAATCTGTAACACATAAGTGTTCACTAAAAGAGGCCACTGATCCAACACCATAGCCAACATAGAGAAAGCTTTTGCATCTAGCTCAAACTTTTGGAAATCTTCTTCAGTGTAGTCTTTTGGATCTTTTGGTCTCTCAGTTTTTCCCTCTGGATCAGTAATAACTGGTCTGTGAGGTCCAAAAACTACAGACCTCCAGCAACCAGTATTTGTTTGAGAAATAGTGTGTGCCAACCTTTTTGACCATATGTTATATTCATTTCTGACTAACATAGGAGGTTTGTTGGCAGATCCAGTATTATAAGGGTCCATTTTTAAGAAGTTTGGATTTGTCAATGCTTCTTTAAAGTGATGGATGAAAAAGTGAGCCTTTTAATCCTTTATTGGATATCAATAAGAGCCTGTGTCTGATTCTCAATTTGTTAGATTGATATTTGATCAGATTAACCAGTGCTCTGATACCAATTGTTGGATCAGTGGCCTCTTTTAGTGAACACTTATGTGTTACAGATTTATATAAGAGTTTTTGAGCAGCGAAATAATAAGTGTTCTAAGATTAAAAGATCACTTTTAAGAGGAGTTATTACTCCCCCTTGACTGAGTAGTAAATGAGAAACAATAAATACAGTTCAAGTATAAAGCAGTAAAGCAATTTATGTTTCTCAGATGTGAAATGGATTATAAGTTAAAAGCTTCGAAGGATTTCAATTGATTTCAAAGTAAATCACAAAATATCACATATCTAAAATAGATGAACAAACTCATCTATTTATAGACCAATATACTAAACTGTTGTCTGAAGTAATCTAAGATATTTTACAAAGATATTCGGCTAAAGATAAGGTTACAACAGTCTGTACATCGAAACTTGAAATCAAGACTTTAACAAAACAATATAATAATAAAACTACTGAAGTCTTCAGTCGGTTAGAAGCGTCTGATGACAAAGTGCTGATGAGTGACAAACTGCTGATGAGTAGTTTGTCTTTAGTAGTTCTTCAGTGTAGTGTCTGGTTAGACTTCAGAACTTCTGATGGATTACTCTTCAGTACTTTGCTAATTTGTTCTTCAGTACTTCTGATTTCTTCTTCAGCAGTTTCTTCTATACTTAGGCAGAATATGATTTGGACTAAGGTTATCAAAAGGTGGTTTCTTCAATCCTCTTTGTCCCAACAATCTCCCCCTGGATTGATGAAGCCAAAACCTTATCCAATCTTTATTGTTGATCCTTTCTCTCTTCTAGTATCCTCCAGATTTCTGCTGTCATCCGGGTAGTAAGAGTACATCTTTGTTGCTCAGTGAGAGATCCCAATTCAGGTGTAAGATGTTGTATTGTAAGAAGGTCTTTGGAAGATAAAACACTCAACTCCTTTGAGTTTTTGTAGACCTTACTTGAACGATCTCTCCTGGTCACTAGTACTGAGTTGGAATCAGTAAAAGACCATTTGATTATGTTTACCTTTGACCTGTCAAAGTCAGAGGCATAGGAAACCAAGCCTGTTTCCTGGGGTAAACCTAAGGATGATTGTGGAATGTCTTCTACTTCAGTGACTCTCAGGTGAGATTCTTGACTACCTTGTAAGTCAACACCACTTTGAATAGGCATGTTGGGCAAGTGATGTTCTGTTACAACTCTTGTATGTGACTTCTCTTGAATGGATTGTTGTAGCTGATAGGCATAGGTAGCTTTATCTCTGAATTGTGTAAGCAGGGGTTTTTCTTCAACATCAAAATCTCCATGTACTAACTGATTTCCTTCCAAGAGTACCATCTTGAAATCAGTCTTCACAATGGGTTCTCCCTCTGCTTTTCTCTTTGTGGCAGGCTTTCTTAATGCACCAGAAGATCTCCAAATGATTGAAGTTGGTTGGACTTCAGGGGTTTCAAATCTCTCTGGCTCTGCAGCTTTGCTGGCCTTAAATTTCTTGTATGTCTCATATAAAGTTTGTTCTTTCCATTTTGAGACTGAGGCCTTTGAACCATAGCCATTTGACACCAGTTCTTCTACAATCTCTGCTCTTTGGCTTTCCTCTCTTTCTCTGTTGCTAACCTATCAGATAGCATTTGAGCTCTTCTTGTAAGTTCTTCAGTAGAGAGTCTTTTTAGAGCAACTTGTTTTGATTTGGAGTTCTTGGTTATGAATGTGATCAGCTGTGCCCTTTTGTCTTCTTCAGCAACAGCTTCAAGTGCTCTTTCTTCAGCCTCAAGCTCATCAAGCTTTTCTTGATACTTGATTAGTTTCTCTTGAAAGTTCAGATCATCTCTAGTTTCCAGGCTGTTCCACACTTTGTCTTCCATAGCCTTCTTTGCAGCCTCTTTCAAACTCTTCTCCAATAATTCTTTTGACATGGCAATAGGAGTAGGGTTTAAAACAGTTGTGGAAGTTGTAGTTGGCATAGGAATGGAAGCTGGTTCTCTTTCAGGTGCCTTAGAAACTTCTTGTGTTGGTTTGGAAGATGAAACTTCTGATGGTTTGTCTGTAATCACAACTACTGAAGGATTGTCTTCAGCAGTTTGATAAGTAGGATCAGCAGTTTCTTCAGTTGCCTTAGATGATGAGAACTCCTGAAATATTTCTTTTCCTGGTCTTTGAATTGGCTTTTCAGCTTCAGGATTTTCTCTGATAGTAACTTCAGGTTCTGGTTCCTTAATCTTCTCCCCCTTTTTGGCTTCATCCACTTCTGGAAGCCTTAGAGAGTGAGAAGTTGCAGCAGACAACCTTGCTAACTGATCTTGTGTTTGATCCATCTTCTTGTTCAGTTCAGCAAGTCTTGAATTTATCAACCCAAATTGGTTGTTGGCTTTCAACTCCCAAGCAGTTGTAAATGTCTTAAGTTGATCAGTGATAATTTGCTTCATTGTCTGGAACAGGGGACCATCTGGGTTGCATAGCTGGTTCAAGTCTATGCTTGATAGCCCAAAGAATTGGGTAGGTTGTTTTTGTGAAGGGTGTGTTTTTGGGTGATCTTCAGACTTCTCTGAAGATGCCACTTTTGGGGAATGTTGGGCTAAGTGGTCTTTAACCTGATCCTTGGTGACCAGCTTCTTGAGCTGGGAGACCTTAGATACAGGATCTTCAACATCAACCGTCAATTTAGTTTGTGGAATGTTTGATTCATCATCCAAACTAATGGAATCATCTGAATCCCTGATAGTATCCTCAGAGAGGGCAGGATCAGTTGTATCATGAGCTAGCACCAAACTAGTTTTCTCATGAACCTCTTTTTCTTGGAACTGAGGTTTTCCTACTTCAGGCACTATGCCTTCATCAGTAGTTGCCAAATTTGAGGTCTTATTTATGTTACTACTATCCTCAGGTTCACCACTGGGTGATAAATGAGTAGTAGCAGCCTCAAAAGTACCAAGAGTTTCTAAGTTTGGGCTTATAACTCTGGTCCATCCTCATCTCCCTGGTTTGGGCTTATAAGGTCCACATCCATGTCAAGTGTTGAAGGAATCTCCCCAATTTGATGTGTTGCTGGGGGAGTGACATGTGTTGGATGGGATCCTTTTAGTCCTGAGAGAAGTTGGGCAATTTCAATGGTTGTGTGGGAAGGTTCAGGTTCAGTAGTTGTAAGGGGTAGGTGTTCAGTAGTTTGTATAGGTTCAGGTTCAGCAGTTTCAAAGGTTGGGTCAGTAGTTACAGCCTTTTTAAATCTTTTTCTTTTGAAAATGACTGTAACTGGTTTTCTTTTAGGAGGTGGAGAAGGTGTGTGCTGAGAGGATGTTTCAGCCACATCCTTATCAAGTGCAGATTGCACATCAACAATTTCAGGGATCTCCACTTCCTGAACTGTCTTTTTCTTTGGTTTGGTTGACTTTTGTTTTTGCTGTTTAGGCTTTTTGGACTTCTTTTTGGGTTTGGAAGATGTGGGTTCCTCAGGGATTGGTTGTTCTTCCCTTTGGTCATCTTCTAGCAAAAGTGCTGGTTTATTGTGCCTAGAGAATACTTGCGAAGTCAGTGGGTTTAAAGTTGTTGACTCACCCACAAGTACTCCCTCTCCAAGTTGTTTGATTATGCATTGCATAACAAATCTTGGGTACAGTAAAAACTTCTTTTTATCATTTTGATGGTGCAGAACCAACTCATTGAAAAACAGTTTAGATGCCTTAAAAGGTGTTTCATTTATTATTGAATGAAAAATTGGTTGAAAAGTAGAAGGCATCTGATCAATAGACCCAGTTTTTGGACTTAAGCACATAATGATATAATGAAATAACAGTTTATATTTTGGGTCAAAATATTTCTTATAAACTGTAGCTTGTGCTAAAGTACCTTGATAGCCACATTCTGTCATGGTCAGATGGATGTCAGAATTTGAGATATGCTCAGGAGCATCAGAATTTGAAATATCAAAACTCCCAATATTTCAAGTCCACTTAAAGCTATTCATGACATTGTTATGGAATTTTATGGCCATCGATTCCAGAAGCATGATGAAAGCACCATTTTTATTTTAAGGACATGTCACATATATTCTTTATACTATAAAAACCAATCAAAATCATAAAACCACCCACCACTTAATTACAACCCAACTGCCCATCCCCAAATCCCTTTTTCATGCAAGTAATAAATTCATCATTGTGATTGTTAAGGTGTGAATCTGCTTGGGTCCTAGCATGTTTCCATTTATTCAAGAGTTGAACAAAAAAATCAGCTCATGGCTCCAAATCCACTACCATCTTCTCACCATTTTTAATTACCCATATCATAAACAAATTATCACGCAACCTACAGTATATATGTTCTGTGGTATTGGTTAATTACGCATTTGATAAAGGGGAAAAAGAGTGCTCCATAAAATGTTACATAATAATGCAAATTTTTTAATGTTATAATTCGTAATGTATGCTAGTTTTTATAACTCAAGAAAACTAAACTTTCACCAGTGGGAAAAATCATTAGGAGGATCTGTCACTAAGAGACCCGTGGTCGGAGAACTTAAATTTTGGCACGTTGGTACGTTGGTGTTCCATCAGTAAGAGCATTACCCACGGCCAATATTGTAACAAAACTTCACCAATGGGTTCCCTTCGAATTCAATGATGGCTTTCATTGACAATTTTCAGACGAAATCGTTTGTCCCTAAAACCCCAATGTTCTTGTAATGATAGCACACAAATAATATTATGTTTGAGGTATAAACCTACAATGTGTACAACTAGGTTTAACACCCGCGCTTCGCTGCGGGGCAAACCGATTTTTAACAAAATTTATACGAACCAGTCTCACGTATTGCGACGGTTCGGTTGAACCACCTGGTACAACCGGTTGAACCACCCGACAAACCCGGTTGAACCATCTGGTATGGCCGGTTGAACCAATCTTCCTAACCATTCATACCGTCCGATTAAACTGGTTGAACCACCTACCTAATACAACCGGTTGAACCATCTGACACACCCGGATGAACCGTCCATCATGGAGTTGAATATAATAAGTTAACGGAGTTGAATACTATTTTAACGGAGTTAAATTGTAACTAACGGAGTTAAATAGTAACTACGTTAGTACTATTTTAACGGAGTTCAATAGTAACTCCGTTAGTACTATTTAATGGAGTTGCATAGTAACTTAACGAAGTTGAATAGTAACTAACGAAGATAAATAGTAACTAACGGAGTTGCATAGTACTAACGGTCAACCGTTAGTACTATTCCTAAGATGGTCAACATTTATTATATATAATAATTACGACATGTCCCTCCACTCCATTTAGAAAGAGGGGATACATATCGTATCACTTTGCAGACTTCACACGTTATATGTATATTCGTATTTTTTTTTGAACAGGCTAACGGAACGGAGAACCACCCATAAGAACATCCAAACCGCACAAGTTCAACTCCCAGCTCCAACGTTTGCAAGCCCGCGTCAATACGCGTTGGGAGTGAACCCCTAACCTCCCAGCGCAGGAAACCGCCACAAGCAAAAGTCGAACCTCCGCCTATGGGGAAAATTTGCGCACCTCACCCCAGCTGGGCTGGGGGTCATCGTATTTAATCCGCTCATTATATAATAACAATTAATCACAATACTACTATAATAGAATCTTTCCAATGGGTCTTTTTGATATCAAAATCAATATCAAAGCATTTAATGCATATTAAAAATTAAAAAACACACCTTTGATAGTTCTAGACGTTTTTAGGTGGGGATAAAAATAAGCTTTTGGTGGGTCATTTTTACCTATCACTCTTACGATATGCTTATTTTGTTTTATTGTCATTTATAAATCCTAATCCTCCTATAGGAGATACATAATTCCACACACTAAAACAGGAAAACATTAATTAATAATGATCATAGACTTTTCTGTTTTTCAAGCACATAGTTTTGGGAGGAATTATAAGCGTGTAAATCACTAAGCATATAGTGGGCCTAATAGTTCACATCCTTACATGCTTATCCAAAACCATATTTTTCAATCATAATCACTAATGAGCATCAACTTAGATCACCAACGCGAATGCGTGTTAGCCTACAGTCTACGGATGTCGCATTATACGAATATGTCCATGAAGTCGTTCATTTTTCTTATTTATTTAAATTTATATTTACAAAGAGTAACATTTTTCTTTTTGAAGAATTCACAGACTGTAAACTTTTATAAACTATGAAAAATTTGTGAACTTTTTGTTAGGTTTAAAAAGTATTGTAATGGTTATAGATTTATAAAATTTATACGTACATTTTGTTTTATTTTATCTTACAGCCATATGATATTTTTATTTTTGATTAGCGAACACTTTTATTTAGTGTTTATTTCTATTTGTTGTCTAATATTTAAACATAATTATACTATATTTATGTTAACGATATGAAAGGCTTAACAATTTGCATCTTTTGGTTATGAAAAATTAATGTAGTAATAGGTAGTGGTTATTTGGAAAATGTAAATATGAGAGAATGAGGTACGTGTGTTAAAGAGGTAGGTGTTGGTGATTACGCACGTTTTTAAGTGAAAATGTTTGTACATGCATGCTCTTAGTGGATGACTAAGGGGCTGTTTGGTTGATTAAGTGCTGAATCATTAAGAGGTTTGAATGGTTAAGAGGTCTGAATGGTTAAGTCTTATATCATTAAGTTGGACCTTGTAATGGTTAGTTTTCTTGTCCCACATTAGTAGGAGAGCCTCATTAAGGTTTAGCATAGTTTAGTGCTTAATGGTTCATCAACATCCCGAGTATTAATGGTTCAGCCTTAACCATTCCATTCAGAAGCCGAAACAAATGCGCTGAATGCTGAATCATTCATCGCTGAATAGTTCAGAGCCTCATTAAGAGGCTTACCAAAAAACCCCTAAGATTAACATTAAGAGATATGCATGAGGATTAAACGTTGAACATAATATGTACTCGTTCACCGAAAGATGCAAGTAAATAAATACAACCAAAATATGTTTGACTAACTCCACAACCACTCACTATCAATACAACTTGTTCGACTAGATGAAATGAACCAACAATAAACGTGCCAAAGTAAGGGAAAAAAATGATCCACGACTAAACAAACCCCGATAAACGACAAGACGATCATATATAGTGACGTCTAATGGAAAACAATAAAAGGATTGAAATGGTTTACAACGTTTGATGATCAATAATTTATTCATATTTACAGATTGTTATATAACACGTGATATGAATGTGATTAACAAAAAAATGTTTTTATAAATTATGGATATTGGAAGTGTAATAAAAATGTGATATAAGAAATTAAAAAAAATAATAGACAATCATCTCACATATAATTGGACCAAAATATATTGTTTCATTTAGGATAAGGATGAAATTACAAATCCTAAAAACATTTTTACTTTCATATTCAAAAAAGTTACCACCAACTAACTCGATTTAACTATAAACAAACATATGTTCTCAAACGAACAATGTTCTGTTTGAAATGCATTAAAAAATATATGTTACATAACTCTTACGGCACATAATTTGACCAAGAAAATTTGTTTGAATTAAGAATTTTAAGATAAGAATGAAATTAAAGGTCATAAGAAGTTGGTGTAACTTGTAAGCTAGCTAGCGTTCCAATAACAAAACAAAATGTTTCCTATATATAAAAACAAAAGAAAATGGCATTAGATTTTCGTATTCAAACTAAGTTACCTCTAACCAACTCCATGCATACTATAAACTAATATATTGAGGTGCAGTTAGAGCCTTAACGTATTTTACGATTTCTTTTGCAAATAATTTGTTAGTGTTGCTACAATAAATAAGGGTCTAACGTTAGTTCTGGGTCTAAGGAAGGGTTAAAAGGTTGAAGGGTTCCGATCTGCCTAACGCAGGTCGTGGTGTCCTCCTACGTTGCAAAACGTAGAAGGAGGTTCAAGATAATTGTATTTTTGAGTGTTGTAATTCTGGTTTGAGTGTAACTCAAAGCCAAAATTGTTGTTATGAACTCAAGTGAGGTGTAAGTGTGGTAGAGAGATTGTCCACACGTGTATGATCAAAAAGAATAGAAGAAGTGTAAGAGAGAATAATCAGAAAGGTGTAATCAAATTTGTGGAAGGGATGTCTGATTTATAGCAAGGGTATCTTCTTATTTTGGAAGGGATATTATCTTGAAATGTAGTGCAACTAGAGGACATGCCACTTTAAGCCAAGGATGGCTTTGGACCTGCAGTTCGATCATTGCAGCGTCTCCATGTGCCAGACATGGACAACTGCTTGTGTTGACCGAGAAAAAGGATGACAAGACAAGTCATCTTTTGATCAGTGCTTCTCGATCCCTTGAACCATCGTACCTTTCAACCCTTTAAGCATAGTTATATAATGTCATCGACCTATTTTGCTTTAGACTACCTACGTCATCAATTAGAAAATTCAATTCAATTCTAACGTACAAGATCAACACTTTAGATCAAGATCAAACATATATTTTTGAGGTAGTGTTAATTGAAGCTTGTTTTATTCTAATGATTTACTTTACAATAAGATTGCTTGGTTACAATAAGACGTATCTTAAGTTTGGATGTATTGAGGAACGAAGGTGATGTTGTTAGAAGTAGACAGACACTTTGTGCAACTAATTCAAAGCATGTTGAAGTGATTGCGTTACATGAAGCTAGATTGTGTATGGTTAAGATCGATGACACGACTCCATTACACTTTATGTGGACCAGAGAAAATGAAATCCCAAATTTGGTCTTTGAAGATAAAGCAATTTTACGAATAAATGAATTAGGAATGACGTATTAAGAGTGACATAAATAAACATGTACATCTAAGACTCTCCATATACAAATACCGTCTCATAAAGGATAATAAAAATAAATTAAATAACTTGTACACGATCTAGCAACGAATCAACATATACGTTCATTGTTCAATTCAGAAACATATTCTTGATGTTGGACATCTCCAAGATATGTAATTGTTTAGGGATTGATAATGCAAAAAGTTCAATAATACACTACACAAGTTGTAGGTTCTTTTTTTCTACTTGGTTATACCAAAGTTTTTTTTTTTTTAAATGAGAAACTACTCAAAAACAAACTTTTATTTGAAAATTTGTCATCGGATAGGGGTGTTACGATAGTGGAGCTAAGCTAAACAAGCGGATGCCCAATTTCCAACTTATTGCGTTTTAGATTATAATCAAACATGACCAATAATATCAATCAATGATAAAAGTTATAGTATAAATGTAATTTTTTTAACAACAATTTAATCTTACTCCTAATCTATATCATTATTCACCGAAATTTTATTCCTCTATATTATTGTTCATATGATTTTATATACGGTATCATGCATTCATGTCAAAGACCCTTTGGCAAAAATGTAGCTCAAAATATACTTTGGTAGGTGATATTTAGTTCTCTCCATTATTCTTCTTATTTCTCTCAAATTGAGTTAATTAGCAGATTGTATATTAATCATGTCTTGATTCTACTTTATTATAAAAAGTGACCATGTATTAAAATTTATGTATAAAAACTAGAAACAAACATTGTATAATAGTAATTAATATATTGGAAGTTTTTTTTTTTGAACGGCAAATTTCACTCCTTATGGGACTTGAACCCATGACCTCCCCTTAGGTGTTCCTAGAAGCTTTGCTTCTACCATTGGGCCACCAACCCCAATAATATATTGGAAGTTAGTAAGTATATAAATAAAAAATAAAATAATGTAAGCCATTGAAAGATGATCGCCGACATATAATAAAACAACATAAACGCCATTAAAATGTGGATGATAACAATGGTTGGTGAGATTAACTTAACACCAACTTTAGAAAAGACAAAAAGGACATACAAATTGATAAGGATTAAGTGACATCATTTATTTGAATTTAAAACATGTTAAAAACTATACATTGTCATTCTGATTAGCTTTTTTAATTACAACACATACCACCCTAAAAATATGATTTTTTTTTAAACTTGTCACATGTTGTTATCATTGCGTCTCAAGATCAATCGCCAATAGGTTGGGTTGGAAAATCGGTCATAAAAAGATTCATTCACAATCACAATCCATTAGTCACCATAGATAGGTCGTTAATTGTGATATGAATTCCGATCGCTAAAATTAGTCGCGAAATATTTTGTCACAAAAATAGGCTAGGATGGGGGTTTAAGTGACTGATGAAATCAGTCGCAAAGTAAAAGATCGTTTTTATGGTAGTTGCAACTAAGCATTCACATGTAATTTTTTAGGGTGGTTAAATTTAAACCCCCCACTTCTATTTTTACCCTCCTGAAAGCGCCTCCCTTAGGCCTAATCGAGGCGCTTTCTTTACTTTTTAACTACCTCGGTACAATTTTTTACTACCTCGGTACGATTTTTGACTCGAGGTCAGAAAAAGCTGATTTTTGACTCGAAGCGCTCCACTTAGGCCTAAGCGATGCGCTTCGAATAAAAAAAAAATTGTTATTTTTTGGTCTTTTGAGTTAGTTTTTTTTTTTTTTTTGCAGTCAGACGTTTTTCAAAAGAACATTTTTTATGTCAATGGGAGGGTAAACAAAATCGTCGATCCGACTGTTGATTTCTTTCTGCAACAAGGAACAAAATGTCAGCTTTTTCCTGCCACCTCGTATGATTTGGCTAACCTGTCCAGTTATCAATCTCACTGTCCAACAACTGAATTTTACTTGCTTGCATGAAAAGTTTATTTTTATTGTTCGTTTGACAAACGCCTAGCTAACCTGTCCAGTTATCAATCTCACTGTCCAACAACTGAATTTTACTTGCTTGCATGAAAAGTTTGTTTTAATTGTTCGTTTGACAAACGCCTGGCTAACCTGTCCAGTTATCAATCTCACTGTCCAACAACTGAATTTTACTTGCTTGCATGAAAAGTTTATTTTAATTGTTCGTTTGACAAACGTCTGGCTAACCTGTCCAGTTATGAATCTGATTGTCCAACAACTGAATTTTACTTGCTTGCATGAAACGTTTATTTTAATTGTTCGTTTGACAAACATCTGGCAAACCTATCCAGTTTATCAATCTCACTGTCCATCAACTGAATTTTACTGTAATGATCAGGAACATTCCAAATAACTGTTCAATTTCAGCTTTTGTTTAACTATTTTAGCAACTTCCATAGAGAAGTTATCAATCTTACTGTCCAGATATATTACTCACTGTCCAACAACTGAATTTTACTTGCTTGCATGAAAAAGTTATTTTTAATTGTTTTGGGAATATATTTTCTGATAAAAAAAAGGCATAAGTGTAATGATCAGAAACATTCCAAATAACCGTCCAATTTCAGCTTTTGTTTAACTCATGACAGATCCACCAAATAATTTCTTCAAGTTCATTTCACCAAAAAAGGCAAAACTGTAAATATCAGGAACATTCCAAATAACTGTTCAATTTCAGCTTTTGTTTAACTATTTTAGCAACTTCCATAGAGAAGTTATCAATCTCACTGTCCATTCATATTACTCACTGTCCATGTTTACCTTCAACGATCAACACACACCGCTAACGTCCAACGGTAATGAGTAACCTACTAACCTCTATAATAGACTTCATTTATTCTTCTTCATCTTTTTCTATTTGAAGTGCAGAGTAGTAACCCTTCATCTTCTCTTGTCGGAGAGATATCTGTCAACGATGAAAGAGGTATATGTACAATGATGTGGTTTGTTTTAGATAAGGAGGTATATGTACAATGAAGTTTTTACGCTAAATAAAACTTACACACAACTTTTTGCTCTAGTGGTGTGGTCTACCTTTTTGCAAAAAGACATTTAGTCTTCAAGACTTCTATTGTTTCGGGTTCCTTTTCATCGTTGACAGATATCTCTCCGAGATGATAAAGGTAGATCATGGAAAGTTCAACTCAAGAAAACAAAGATGAAACCGATTAATGTTCTTTATATATGAATAGTGACCCTCTGGCAATCATCGTTGGTATTAATGGCAAGATATGTGGCTTTAGTCCTTTACGCAGGTTTGCCAGAGGGTCATTATTCATACATAAAGAACATTAATCGGTTTCATCTTTGTTTCTTGAGTTCAACTTTCCATGATCTACCTTTACATTATTATTATTATTTACATTATTATCGTATTTGCAACATAGTTCCTTTCTCTCGAAAAACAAAAACGAAGGTTTGCGCGTTAGCGCCGATCCGATTGCTAAAAGTATCAAGACTATGAAATTAGTAAAACAACTGAATTTTACTTGCTTGAATGAAAAGTTATTTTTAAATGTTTGGTAATATATTTTCTGATCAAAAAAGGCATAACTATGATGATCAGGAACATTCCAAATAACTGTTCAATATCAGTTCAAACTTTTCAAACACCTGCAACATCTCAAGAGTCGAGGTCCTCTGAAAAAAACATCGTACAATGATTTGGACTTGCAATATTTGAAAATTATCATTTCTTGACATGCTTGGTAACACCTTGATCTGCAATATTTGAAAATTGTCATTTCTTGACATGCTTGGTAACACCTTGATCTGTAATATTTGAAAATTATCATTTCTCGAAAAGTAATTAAAAACACTTAAAAATGAATTAAAAACAATTGTTGCGAGTTAGATTTAGTCGGAGGACCACGTACAATGATTCACCAAAGTTGTACAAACCTGGATGTTTTTACTGAAAAACCCAAACGAGCAATAAACGCAGCGAAACGGAGAGATATAATTTTCTTGGCTTGGAAACAACTTAAAAGAACCAAAAATGAATTAAAATTATTTTTTGGTGATTAACATATAATTTTAAAGGATTAAAAGAAATTCAATTTTTTTTTAAAAAAAAGGCAAAGCGCCTCGCTTTGGTCAAAGCGAGGCGCCTGTGGTCTAATCAAACCACTCAAGCGCCTAGCTTTGGCCAAAGCTAGGCACTCAAGCGCCTCGCTTTGGCCAAAGCTTGGCGCTTTGGCCTTTTTTTAAAAAAAAATGAATTTCTTTTAATTCTTTAAAATTATCTGTTAATTTTAAAGCACCTTGTTTGATTACACTCGTGTTCAGCCTTTATCAGGTTGCCTTCATCGTTGACAGTTATCTCTCCGATAAACAACTGAAAAGTTGTTTTACTAATTTCATAGTCTTGATACTTTTAACAATCGGATCGACTCTCACACTTATGCGTATATCAAGGAGATTGATGAAGATATCTCTCCGATAACAACTGACTTTTACTTATGGAATCTTTGTACGAAAATCGAAACTATCTCATTCCATGTTCTCCATATCCATACCTTGTTTCAACACACACCAAATTGATGATACTCAATTTCGGTTGATATAGAGTATATCAGAGAAAGATTTAGTTGAAAGTGGATACAATGGATTCAGTTAAATCCTTACCGACTCTAAAACTTATACATTACATCAATTTTGAAGATAACTATTCTGTTATAGGAGAGATATCTGTCAACGATGAAGGCAACCTGAAACGACATGAACATTTATAACCTTTCTGTACCTGTGGCCAAAAGAACTAGGCTTCAAACACAACTTTTTGCTCAACGTAATATTATTGTAATATAATATTCAGATTTTGATTGCACCGAATCCAGTCTTCAAAGTACCTCTTCTTTCAAGTTTCTTAGAATCATTGAAGACAACTTTTCAGTTGTTATCCGAGAGATAGCGGTCAACGATTAAGACAACCTAAAAGCGGATACCATGGATCAGAGAGATTTAAGCTAATCAAACTCATATCTCAAGCCGGTGCAAGTTATGTTGTAGCATCTTTGATCATCTTCTTGTAATTACTTTCAAGTTTCTTAGAATCATTGAAGACAACTTTTTAGTTGTTATCCGAGAGATAGCGGTCAACGATTAAGACAACCTGAAATTCGGTGCAAGTTATGTTGGAGCATCCTTGATCATCTTCTTGTAATTACTTTCAAGTTTCTTTATAATCATTGAAGACAACTTTTCAGTTGTTATCCGAGAGATAGCGGTCAACGATCAAGACAACCTGAAAGTGGATACCATGGATCAGAGAGATTTAAGCTAATCAAACTCATATCTCAAGCCGGTGCAAGTTATGTTGTAGCATCTTTGATCATCTTCTTGTAATTACTTTCAATTTTCTTTATAATCACTGAAGACAACTTTTCAGTTGTTATCCGAGAGATAGCGGTCAACGATCAAGACAACCTGAAAGTGGATACCATGGATAAGAGAGATTTAAGCTAATCAAACTCATATCTCAAGCCGGTGCAAGTTATGTTGTAGCATCTTTGATCATTTTCTTGTAATTACTTTCAATTTTCTTTATAATCACTGAAGACAACTTTTCAGTTGTTATCCGAGAGATAGCGGTCAACGATCAAGACAACCTGAAAGTGGATACCATGGATCAGAGAGATTTAAGCTAATCAAACTCATATCTCAAGCCGGTGCAAGTTATGTTGTAGCATCTTTGATCATCTTCTTGTAATTACTTTCAATTTTCTTTATAACCATTGAAGACAACTTTTCAGTTGTTATCCGAGAGATAGCGGTCAACGATCAAGACAACCTGAAAGTGGATAGCATGGATCAGAGAGATTTAAGCTAATCAAACTCATATCTCAAGCCGGTGCAAGTTATGTTGGAGCATCCTTGATCATCTTCTTGTATTATCTTTGTTTATTATATTTGCAACACACACCTTCAACCCATTCCTGGTAAACCAGAGAAAAATGGCTATATTAAAAAACTTCAAGATTATTGTTTTGTGGTGTGGATCAGACGAGGACTTGCCTGTGTCTTGGAAACACAAGGATGACACACGAAGCTTTAGACTCCAACCGGATCCCTTGATTGCCGCATTTAATGAAATTTAACGCGCATACCGCATTCGGATTCTGTTTGCACCGAATCCAGTCTTCAAGGTGGACTTAAGCACCTGAACGGGAAGTTGAAATTTTGAATGATGTTCGTCGACTGCACCGAATCTAGTCTTCAAGGTACCATGGATCAGAGAGATTTAAGCTAATTAAAAAAATTGGAAACACAAAGATGGAAAAACCCACTAAAAAGCCTAAAATTTCGGACCCTAACACACACAAGACAAATGTTGCCACATGAGTTCGACCAAGATGACACACAAAGCTTTAGACTCCAACCGGATCCCTTCATTGCCGCATTTAATGAAATTTAACGCGCATACCGCGTTCGGATTCTGATTGCACCAAATCCAGTCTTCAAGGTGGACTTAAGCACCTGAACGGGAAGTTGAAATTTTGAATGATGTTCGTCGACTACACCGAATCTAGTCTTCAAGGTACCATGGATCAGAGAGATTTAAGATAATTAAAAAAAATTGGAAACACAAAGATGGAAAACCCACTAAAAAGCCTAAAATTTCGCACCCTAACACATACAAGACGAATGTTGCAACATGAGTTCGACCAAGATGACACACGAAGCTTTAGACTCCAACCGGATCCATAGATTGCCGCATTTAATGAAATTTAACGCGCATACCGCATTCATTGACTATACGTGGTTGATGATGTCAAGTTTAAGTCATTGACAATGATTAGGGTTATTACTTTGTTTTTTAAATTTTTTTAACTTTTTATAATTATTAAATTAAAAAAAATAAAAAAACCAACTCAAAACAACTACCAAAATAAATTTTAAATTCGAAGCGCCTCGCTTAGGCCTAAGCGAGGCGCTTTGAATTTAAAAATCAGCTTTTTCTGCCCCCTCGTACTGACCTTCTCGAAATGAGTTCAAAGCGCCTCGCTTAGGCCTAAGCGAGGCGCTTTGAGGGTAAGCGAGTCGCTTTGAGGGGGTGAAAATAAAAGGTGGGGGGGTTGAAATAGACCGGCGATTTCTTATCCATATCCTTGTAATTTAACTAAAAATTGCATTTACCTTATCAACATAAAAAAGTTTCAAATACCTCTCAAATCCAATTCCTTATATGAATTCTACTCTTCTTTTTCTCTCTTCTACTCACAAAAATAATTATAAGTGATGTAAAATATATGGACTGATTATAGCTTTCCTTAAAATATTCTCTTTCACGCACAAAGAGAATTAAAAGGGATAAACACTGATTGTAAAGATATGTGCCGATTGTAGTTTTCCTTGAAATTTTATAGATAAGGAACAAAGACAAGTAGAAGGAATCTGATGTAGAAGTAAAAGTGAATATGTTTTTTATAATTTTAGAATAAAAATAAGAAGAAATTTACATTCACTATAATTGTAGACATATAAATATTCTTTCATTAATATTTTTTAAAGAATACAAACTCTGATTAATGAAATAAAGAGATTCTTATACTAATTCTACACGAGGCCAATGATTATAACCTTTTATATATCAATAAAATTTTATTAATATATATATTTATTAATATTTTTGATGATATATACAATGAACCTAGGACTGAGCATTCAAAATTGTCAATTTTTGCAGCCACTTTTTTCTTCATTTGGTTAATGGGCGGCTAAAAGTCAACAAGCCCACTTGCTTTTGGGCCACCTAAATCCATTCAACTCTTGCAGCCTTCTCAACTTTGTACCCCATGCTTCAATGGTTGTACCTAATGGTCAAGTCCCCAATTCATGTACACACATGTGCTCCTACTTGTTACTATTATTACATTTGAAACGACTTTGGCATGAACGTAAACATATCTTGCAACGGAGAGAGTTGAAAGTCATTGTAGTATTGGTTTTGAGGGGTAAATGCGTCGTCCGCGAAAGAATCCATGTAATTGAACTGAAACACGTCTTTTTTAACCGCGCTTTGGACTTCTCTTTCCCTTTCCCTTTCCCTTTCGTGTTCTGAACTTGAATCCGTGTGTAACGTTGGGACTGATTCGGATGGTTCAAAATTGAACGTGTCGTTTGTAGGATTATACGGCATCGCTGATTGTACATGTCCTGATGAGATTTTGTTCACCGGAGAGTATGATGTGATCTCGGGTTTTATGTCCATTTCGGTTTCGGAAAATTGTGATGATTTTATATCTGAATTCAAGTGTTTCTCCAAAACACCTTTCTTGTTGTAGATTCGACATAATACCCAGTCATCTAACTGCATAAGTACAATAACAAAATAATTAGTCACTAAAAATAGTAAAAGTAATATTCTAAAAATAGTAAAAGTAATATTATCAATTTAGGTTGTGTAGATAGTCAATTTATTGAAATATTATCAAAATAGTCACATGGTCTATTTTTATGTTTTAACTGATACACATGATGATCATTTTTTTTTTTTTAACGGCCAACTAAACAACGTCGGGTACTTCTACGCGGCCCCCCAATGGCAAAGACAAGGGCACAGCCTGGCCCACCCCGGACGCACGAAACCCCTAGCCCGCCCGACAGCCCGCTTTCAGGGAAAACCCAACCCACATACCCGCCGAAGGCACGACAGTAGTGAACCGGTAAAACCTGGCGAGATCAGGAGTCGAAATGGTCATGAGTCATCCATCATTTCTCATTATGATCATTTAGAATTTATTAAAATTTACTTATTTCTGAAAAAAAAAATCCTTACAGATTTTTTTTAAATTGCTTATTTTTGTACAAATCCTAATAGAATAGTTTTATTTTGTTTATTTTTTATTTGAATCTAGGAATTTCAACTTTATAACCTGAAAAAAGATAAAAAAAAATTTACCCTAAGATTGTTGCCGCGTTTGCCTGCGGATCGATCAACATTAGCAAGGCGATACTCGTGCATAATCCAATTTGTTTTCACGCCTCTAGGAGCTTTACCGGCGTAGAACACCAACGCCTTCTTTATCCCGACTGCTTTCGGTTTACCAATCGGCTTATCAGCTCCCGTAGCCTTCCAATAACCCGTCCCAGCAGCCCTATTCGGCCTAGATCCATTCGGATACTTCCTGTCCCTTGGCGAAAAGAAGTACCACTCCTTTTCTCCGTACAAAGCCATATCTATTCAAATCAAATCAAAACAATATTAGAATCAATACCCCTGCATCCGTCTAGATTCAGATCACATCAACATTTTAATACATCACAGATCTCTGAAACAGAATCATCTATTTCAATAATTCGTCTAAAGTTTTATAAAAATTCATACCTAATTTTAAAAACATAATCACATAACGGATTCAGAATTATTTTTTTTTCAGTAGATTCTCACTAATTTTTTTCAAATCATACCAGATTCTCACTGATTTTTTTAAAACCGATTGGCTTCTAGGATCCCAAAAACAGGGCTGACCTGTCTAGTCTATAGAACCGTGTAATACACCTTTATAGAATTACCTGATTTGACAATTCATCTCAAATTCATAAAAAAATATACTTAATTTGAAAAAAAAAAAAAAAAAAACAGAATCAAAATAATTTGCTACCTCTAAATTCTAAACTGCGAAAACAATACTATAATATACTAAAATAACCATTCCTAGACAACCAACCGACTAAACCGAATAAAAAACCAAACAAAATAAAACAAGAAAAAAAAAGTTACCAGGAAGCTGCCAGGGATCAAACTTATACAAATCAATCTCAGCAATAATAGGGACAGAAATGGACTGAGAAGCACATTTCCTACACAAGTAATGCATAACCAACTCTTCATCAGTGGGATGAAACCTGAACCCAGGAGGCAACTCCAAACAATTTCCTCCACTCATCCTATTTATTATTGTTATTATTATAAGAACTTTTGAACCTTGGTTGTTGATGGTTGTAAGTAGAGGAGAGTATTGTGCTATTCGACAGTAATGAAGGAGGACGGAAGAGGGGTTATATAGAAAAGAAGAGGGCACGTGGGGGATGAATCTGGATGAAAACAAACGTGGGTTCGAGGAAGGAGGGGTAGGTTGGTCGACGCATGCGATCGCTTTCAAAGTGCAGAAAAAGAAGGAATGAGAGGGTGGCACGTGTGGAGATTGACCCCACGTGTGGTGAGAGAGTATTATTATTGTGTCATGGAGTGCGTCATAAGGTTTGGACGGATTTGGCGGAGAAAAGTCGGCTGGAAGTGGCTGTTGTTTGCTTTGACTCATGTCTTTCGTTCAAGTCGGCGACCTGATTTGCGGCCCAGGTTTTTTAGCTTCTATATATACAGTATATTTTTTGTTTTATTTTATTTTCTTGTAGCTAATACAATTATTTTTTCGTTAATAATAATAATAATAATAACTAGAATGTGACCCCGCGCGTTGCGGCGGGGCGGCAGGGTTATTGTGCTTCCCGCCTGTTTGGTTTTTTGTTGTATGTCATTTTAACATTTTATAAGAGCATGGTTTGTATTAGATTAAGTAGCCATTTATACAACTTGTCAAAAAGTATACCAACAGCAATACGTATGAAACTATGTTTTCATTTTCCAACTTATAAAATTTTTATTTTTAGTTAAAATTCTAAAAGCATTAACTTAGATAAGAGTTTGAAACCAATGGTTTTAAAGCTGGTACATGGATGGATGGGCCTTCAACTATTTGGTAACCAAATCTCTCTTAACACTCTCCTTTAGTTACAATTCCTACAACACAATACATCAACCCCACATTACCTTTTCCAAATCGAGATCCGTACATTTGTAAAACTTGTGTAAATTACGTTATTTTAGTAAGATTTCAACACTACCAACACAAATTAACAACTAAATTAAACAAAACCAAACCAAACGGGGGCACACAAACCCTAACTTGACATACATCATAACTAACAAACAACCAAAAACCTTACTTGACATCCGACAGAGAATGCCAGTCCATGTACCTTAACAACGGGCTACGACAAACCCTAACTATTGCGATGATTAGGAACAATGATGGCGATGAAGAATATGTGCACCATTGTTGCGAACAATAGGAAAATTAGGGACCAACAGCAGTACGTATGAAACTATGAAAGTATCTAGAAGGGGGTGAGATTTTTTAACCTTTGGAAGAAGGCATATAGAGAAGACACCAGAAGGATCCATTTTTATAAGCCTGGGAAGACATATACAAATCACAAAGCTATGCGTACAACTTAGACATGCACAAAAAACATTTAATGCACAAAGTACAATACCATGATGCATAACAATCTTATAAATTAATACTATATAAATAATTTGGATAGAATGTTTACATTTATTTTTTATAAATTATTTATTATAATTGACTTTGAGCATATATATAAAGGTTTCTCGGTAACTCTGAATGTTTTTTTGTCGCTTATATACTTTTATTTACGTCTCAGTATAATATAAGTTTTTTTAAATCAAGTTATGAGTAATAACATATGAGAATTCATGATGATATTATCTTTTTTATGGGACGGATCATATAGATTTTGACTTAACAATATTGGTGTTGGTATCACTAATATTGAACAGTTTTCGTATTTGTTTTATGGTTTTTAATTAATGTACATATCTTTTTTGGCATATAATGATTTTATTTTTTAGTTTTCCTTTTCGATTGTTGTATAGAGTGGTAATACCGTGTTAATATTATAATGAAAAAAACTAATGCCGACTGAATTCTCGCCACTTCAAGTGAGGGAATTTCACTAGTATATTCTAAATCCGGGATATAAATGGACAAAAACATAACTATATATATGTCTTCTTTTCTTTTTAGTACTATTTTTGTATTATACTATAATAATAAGCCTTCTTATTTGAACAGTAATTATATTATATTATATTTTTTATAGTGTTTATAAACATTGTTTATAAAAGATATTTCAAAGTTACTTGCAGCTCAATTGGATCCCTTATGCCTCTCATCTAGCCGGCACCTAGGTTCGATTCTTTTAAGCAGCATTTATCTACCCGTTTTTTTATTTTTTCCTATTAACACCTGTTTAGGTCTGGCATCAAACACGTGTATTGTGAGTCACTATTTGCCCCCATAAAAACTGGTTCCATGTAAAGGTCACCGCCTAACACAGAAACCATTTTCTTTTCTCCACTCTCACCGATCTCTCTGCCTTTCTGGTTCTCGCCACCACCAGTTCAAGCACCTTAGGGTTTCCCTTTGGCTCTTTAGCTTTCTTCTTCACAGTTGGCATTTATCAGGTTTTGCTTCTCTTTAACCTAGATCAGGTTAATAATCTCAAAGCCACCGATCAACCCTCAAAGGGGTATGTTTATCCGCAATTTCCCCTAATTTTTGTCTATTTAATTTGATTTAAAGCGCTGACTACATAAAAGCCACAAGGTTGATGTTGTTCGGACATAAATGGATCCTCATTGCTTTATGATTAAAGTGTTTTTTCTCTGGTTGTAAACGTGTTGATGATAGTTGTTTTTGTATTTCTTTTTGCTAGCTTTCGATTTCCCAATCTTTGTTTTGTTGCTTTTTCCTTTCGCAGATCTATGTTTTGGACCTTTGGTTGGTGTATCGGACATCAGACTTGGAAGCTTGATCTTCATTATTGTAAGTTGAGTTGTTTCATACTTATTTCTGCATCAAGAATAAGGGGGTTCTCTCCTTTTATAATCTTTGATTTCGATTATACATTTTGTGGGTGTTTTTTTTTCCTTTTCCTTCATTCAAGTTTTCAGAATGTTTAGGGGTTTTGGATGAAAATCTTTTTCCTCACTAAGTTGAAGAAGGTACACATCTCCTCTGGTTTTGATCTCATTTTTTTGTTTGGCCCTGTAGAAATTAAATGTGGGTTGCTTGCAATTCTAAATTGTGTATTAGGGTTATTTAAGAAATTATATCTTAATCTTGCTTTCACCACATCATGTTTTTATCACTAAATTTATGTAAAAAAAACTTTTTTGTTTCTTTTAACTTTTGCTTTCGGATCTTTATGCTTTATTACAAATACTTTTTCATCATATATGTATATGGGGTTGTAACTAACCATGGGAATAGTGACACATAAATAAGTTCTATATGGTTTTACACCACAAGGGATTAGTGATGCATCAAAAAAATATGATTCTAAGTATTAGGGAATAGTGATGCTACATTTAATTCAAGGTGTCTAATTTATCACCTAAAACTATTAGCTGGGTGGATCATATGACATTTAGGGGTGATTGGGATTGCTTTTAAAAACAAGTATTAATTTGCTTATTAAGATTCTATGTAACAATTAGAACTTTTTAATTAACAGATTACCAATTTTAATAAGTGGTCAAAGAGAAGTGGTTAATTTTAAAGTTAATAGTTTAATTTGTATAATGATGTTGCTTTGTTTTGTGATCCACTAATGTGCAGGTTTAGTTATTTTGGGTTGTGTATTGATGTCAATGGGTCACCAAATGGAAAAGTCGAGAAAGCTAAAAGTAAGAGTTGTTTTCCAGTTGTAACTTCAATCCACTGCAAAAGAATTAATATATGGTAGTTGCAAAAAAAATGTGCATTTTCGACACCATTATTTATCACATTTATAGTAGAGTATGCCTTTGATGATCTAGGTATTTTCCACATAAACTAGGGCTTCGAACAGAGTTTAAGGCATCTTTGCTCTTCACTTACTCTCTCTCTCTAAACAACATAGTCATATACGTACAGCTCTTGAGATTGATTGCCATCGGTATCCGTTGTTGATCTGGTGATTATGTATGTATTCTCTATTGACTGTCAACTAAGTTTGTCAAGTGTTTGCTTTTTTCCTTTTATCATTTGTTGACTTTATGCGTTTAACCCATACATTTCTAATTTAGGATGTATTTTGCCAAACATCGTCATCACTTCGATAATTGAACTCCAATATGTGTCAACAAAGTTGTAATTAATCACATTGGGTGCAATAGGAAGGTTCCACAAAAGACGTTCTCCGCCAAAATTTGCAGAGGAACGAATTTCAAGACACACCAGCAGATGAGCTTTCATCCGCGACCTCATACTTTGAGTCTAGCGCTCCACCTACTCTTCACAAAAAATAGGAGAAGCCCTAGACTAGGGGGACTTGAAGGGATAGGGAGCCTATTCCAGGCGGAAGAGGCATCCCTATCCCCATAACTCAGCTTCCGCGCGCCAATCAGTGGCGCGAGGAACCATCAAAGCGCAACGAGCAGTACATGCAAGGAGGCGCGCAAGAATAACAACTGATAAGCAATACCACCACCTGATAAGCGCGTACCATCACACGCGGAATCTTCCCTTGACAATCATCGTACAGAGTACAGAAGACAACAAAAGGAAGATTCACAAAGATCATTGACAGGGTACGCGCCAATAAGAAAGCTACAGGTGGCAAAGTGGTCCAACAACTACAAGACAAGGACAGCAGCATGGCTGCAGCCATGCTTCCACCATACCAGCATCTACAGTAAACAGCAGACATACCTTGCTGCTGCCAGAAGCATGGTCAACGACTGACAGGGGGCGCCGTCTGCCAACCACGGATCGCCACGTGTCTGCCTCGAGCAACAACCATGCTGCCCCGATGACGTCATGAACAGTGCACCTGTTCTCCCGCCAATTCTAGAGAGAACATTGGACTTGGGCCCAGATCAAGCCCAATAAAGAATGGTTACTCGTGGGCCTCTCGATCAAGCCCACGAGTTCTCCTATAAATACAAGGATACCTCTCCTTGCCAAAGGATCCGAAAATAGTTATTGCTAGCCTAGTATTACTTACTTGTAATCTTTGTATTCGATCATTAATAATACTATCGGCTGTTCACAGTGGACGTAGGTCAACACTTGACCGAACCACTTACATCTTGTGTTCTCACTTACTTTCACCACACACACACTTACATCATTATCAAACGGGTTTGACCTTGTGGTTTGGGTAAAGGATTAACCCTGACGACCTTAGGTATTAACCCCACGTAGATTACACGTAATCTCCGTGATACCTATTGTTTCTTCAGGACCTTTGCTTGTGCTGGGCTTGTTTACAAATCGAACCGAGCTGAGCGGCTCGTTTACAACCGAGCTAAAAACCGAGCGCGCATTTTTCACTTTTGTATAACCATAAAATTGGGATGTTTCATACAATATTTTCGTTGTCGGGGTGACACCTAAGGTCAAGATGTCCGATGATGACATTGATATTGAGGTTCGAATGTCCAAAGATGAGGGTTAGGTTGAGGCTGGTGATGCGATGAGCATACTGCAGAGAACAATTGTCGCATTGTGGCGTACGATGATATCAAGCAATGGTTTTACTATTAAACTTAGTTTTAAATTTCTATTGGTTAAGCAGTTACTTATATTTTATAGTGGGCCAAATGTTATGCATAAAGCAATAAATATTACTGAAATTTCCGTGTATATATATATAATAAATAAATAATAAATTATTCGAGCTGCCGAACCGAGCCGATCGGCTCATTTACAACTGAGCGGAGAATAGAGCGAGCACCTTCCGAGCATTTCCCAAGCGAGAGGTGAGCAAGTCACGAGCGACGAGCGATTTGAACAGCCCTAGAATCAACGAGTCTCAAGCTTCATTTTGCATGTGGTCTCGAAGGCGGGGGCGGTTTTCCCGCTCTACCTAAATTGCCACATCCGCTTCCATCCCAATACTTACATCTCCTTTGTTGTTATCATCCCGCATTGAGATCGTGTGCCCATTGTATTTGAGCTAGGGAGGATGGACAACATAGTGGTGTTATCATCCCGCATTGAGATCGTGTGCCCATTGTATTTGCCTCTTCCGCCTGGAATAGGCTCCCTATCCCTTCAAGTCCCCCTAGTCTAGGGCTTCTCCTATTTTTTGTGAAGAGTAGGTGGAGCGCTAGACTCAAAGTATGAGGTCGCGGATGAAAGCTCATCTGCTGGTGTGTCTTGAAATTCGTTCCTCTGCAAATTTTGGCGGAGAACGTCTTTTTTGGTTTTACGTCAACTTTGCGCCATGAAAGAAGTTTGCCGCCATGACCTGTTAAGGCGCTGGGCGGGGAACGTCTTTTTTGGTTTTACGTCAAAGTTGCGCCATGGAAGACGTTTGCCGCCAAGACCTGTTGAGGCGCTGGGCGGGGAACGTCTTTTTTGGTTTTACGTCAACTTTGCGCCATGAAAGAAGTTTGCCGCCATGACCTGTTAAGGCGCTGGGCGGGGAACGTCTTTTTTGGTTTTACGTCAAAGTTGCGCCATGGAAGACGTTTGCCGCCAAGACCTGTTAAGGCGCTGGGCGGGGAACGTCTTTTTTGGTTTTACGTCAACTTTGCGCCATGTTGTAGTTCCTCCGCAGTTGTAATAAATCTTGAATCATTGGCATTTAATTTGTCTCTCATAAATGGGAGTTAAGGCGCCTGGAATTCGAATGATCAGTTACTTGTGATGGAAGCTTGAGGGTTGCTGACGAGTCAGCCTCGTCTGCTGTGCTGACTGTTGGCTGTCCCCTCACTGTGGTGCAGTTACCAACATTTCGTCTGTGTCAGGCGCGTGTGTTGGCACGCGCCCCACTTGTTGGTTGTGTGGTTGTGTTTGTGCCACGTGTCAAGTGGCACGTGAAGTTTGTCAGACGCGTGATGCTTCACGCGCCTGATCAGTTTACGTTGGTGAGATCTGGTGACACGTGTCAGCCATCCGTCGCGTGACGGTTGAATTGTTTATCCTTGCTTGATCGTAGCCGTTCACTCGCGCATGAGGACACGTGTCGTCATCTGCTTCTCCAAATTTTGAAAAAGTGTGACGACGTTTGTTTCTCCTTGGGCCCCACTGTCATTAATGCAGTGGGTATATATAGGAGTTGGGATGCATGGTAGACGGTTACTTGTTCATTTGTTCATCCCTTCTTCTTACTTGCACTCTCTTAATTTCAAAACACTTCCGATCATTTGAAGTTTTCTTTGAATCTTCAAAGATTGTTTCATCAATCTTCAAAGATTTATTGTGAAACTTCTTGTTGATCTCCATTGCCTTCTTTGTTTGTTCTTAATCTTTTTCCATTTCTCCGTTCTTCTTTGAAGATTCCGACCGATCTTCAAAGTTTTCGTTGCAGCTGTTGAGTTTTCCGGTGAACTTTTTGAGTTTCCCGGCGAGTCTTCAAGCATTTCCAGTTAGTTTACCAGATTTTCTTGTCTTTTCTTTTATCTTGCTTGTGAAGATGTCTGAAGCTTCGAACGTTGGTTCTCCTTCCGGCAATGTTACCGGTAAAGAACCAGTGATGGATGATGTGGAGGAGGAGGTGCAGGTGGAGCACGGAAAGATCAAGGAGCGAAAGCTTATGACCAACACTTTTTGTGTGTGGACTGAAGAAGCCTTTGATAATTTTTGCAGGGGCTATGGCATATTGCCGGAGTGGGAGCCTACTCTGCCGTCTCCGACGGAGAATGTACTCTCTGCTGGGCCTGGACAACTTGCCCTTTATGAAGCCCACTTCACCAAGTGTGGCTTCCGGCTCCCTTGCACCCGCTTCCAGATTGACACTCTGGTAGCCTATGGTGTTGGGCCAACCCAACTAACTGCCTTTGGGATGCTAAGGCTGGTGCACTTTGAGGCATCTTGCCGCGCCCTGGATATTGAGCCAACTGTGGAGATGCTCAATGTTTTCTACTTTCTTGCGCGCGACGAGATGTGGTTCTCGTTCAAGCCGCGCCCCAAGGTGCCTCCAATGGCCACCCATACCCCCAAGTCCCTTCATTGGGCTAAGGAAAAATTCTTCTTTGTGAAGAGGGGGGTCATCCCCATTAGTCTGCCGTGGAAAGTTATTGCAGACGGTCAGCGGGTGGCTGACATACCAGTGATGAAGGATTTCAAGAAACAAGCCTGGTTCACCACCCTCACCGCCAACGCCACCAAGCTTGAGTTTAAAAATCTCACAGATGGCATCTTTTGCCTTCTGGGGATGAGCTGCCTAACTCAGGGCCCAGGAAGGGAACCCTACATTGCTGCGGAGGGTAAGCACAGTTTCTAATTTAACTTCTTTGCATTGTATATCATATTGTGCTAACTGTTTCTTGCGCAGGTGTGAGCAAGTTCCAATTTTATGCCGCTCGTCAGGAGAAGGGTATAAAGTGGAGGCGCTTGGCGGAGGGAGAGGTGTCTTGCCTTGAGGCGTTTGTGGACAGGTTTTATTATCCTGACCTGACCGTCGCGCCCAAGCCTTATTACACCACAGGTGAGTCACACCAACTTTTGTTTTCTAGCCTGTTTGGCGATGATGCCTCTGACTCCTCAGTGGAGATTGTGGAGGTTCAGAAGGCGCCCGCGGGGCGTGGCCGTTGGAAACACGCTCCGCGGAGACGTAAACGTCGCCAACGCCCTTTGACAAGTTCTGATTCGGGCTCTTCCGTTTCAGTAGGTGAAGTGGTGAAGGGGCGGCGCCGAAGGAAGGACGGGCCCGCGTCAGAGGATGAGGAGGAGGAAGAGCCCTCCAAGTTGGAGAAAAGGAAGAAGAGGCGCACCACTGGCGCCACTTCTAGCAGCGCAGCTGCCAACTTGGAGAAAGCTGCTGCTGCCACCGGCGGGGAGGGTGGTGGGGTTGAAACCCCTGTTGCAGAGACCACTGCTTCCCCCTTGTCGCCGGCGCAAGGGGTGGTGCTAGAGAAGAGCTCCAGCGTTGGAGGGGTTACTGCCCCCACCTTTAGTGTGGGTATAGGTGCGGCGCCTACACGTCAGCCTCTGTTCCAGAAGCTGTTGAAGAAGAAAGCCCCTGGTAAGTTAATTTCTTTTTGCTTTTTCTGATGTCTTTTTGTTTAGTTGCTCTTAACACTTTGTTGCTTCTGCAGTTGCGCCTAAAATTGTGCCAACTCCTCCTCCCACATCTCCATCTGCGGAGGCGGGTAGGACGGAGGTGGATATGCTCTTTCAAGAGCAAGAGGCAGCGCAGCGGGAGGAAGCCCGCTTGAAGGCTGAGGCCGATGAAGCCCTTCGGAGGGCGGAGGCCAAAAAGAAAGCGGCGGCCGATGAAGCGTTGCGCAGAGCTGAGGCTGAGAAGAAGGCTGCCGCCGATGAAGCCAGGCGAAAGGCTGAGGCGGCCAAGAAAGCTGAGGCGGACCGTCTTCGTCTCCAAGAGCAACAGTTCTTGGAGGAGAAGGCTCGCCAGTTGAAGGAACAGGCGGAGCAGAGTGCTCATGCTAGCGCCGAGGGCTCTCATGACATGGATGGATTTGAGAGGGCCCTTTTGGCGTCAGGCGCTGGTGGTAGTGCGGAGGGCTCGCGTCAAGCTCGGCGCGAGTTCTCCAGAGTTGATGATAGGGAGCCATTAGGCGGGTATGATGGCTCCAGCTGGTCCGGGGGTGATGCAATTTGGCGCCCTCGTTGGGCGGTCAGGGAGAATACTTTATTCTCTAACTCCTTGGCCGCCGAGGAGTTTGTGAGGGAGGTGGTGCCTCCCTATGAGCGCGCGCACCAAGATATGCTGAGTCGCGCAGACCTTATGGCTGCCTTGTGCGTCAACCAGGCGACTCAGCTATCAATGATTGACTCGCTACGCCGCCGAGATGCGGCGGTGTGGCGAGATATTAAACGCTTGGAGGCGGAGAAGGCAGACCTTGCTGAAAAAGAGGCTGCCTTCAAGGCTGAAGTCTCCAAGTACCGTCGCCGCGCCCATGATGCAGAGGCTAAAGTCACCAAATTGGAAGGGGACGCGGCGGCGGATAAGCGCCGATGGACAGAGTCTTGCAAAAAGACAAATGCTGAAACCATGAAGTTAAGGCAGACTCTGGCCGAGGCGCAAGAGGAAAGCCGGGTGCTGACCCGGCAATTGGAAGAGAAGAGCAAGGCCCTCTCTGAACGAACTGCGCAAGTCGTAGAGAAGCGCTTGGAGCTTGAGTCCAAAGATGCAGATCTTATCAAAGCTACTGAGCGCGTCTCCTTCTTGGAGCAGGAGAGGGTTCAGATCCTCCATTCAAAGGAGGATTTGGAGCAAGACCTTGGCTCCGCCGAGGAAGCCCGCGCTGCGGCTGTCAAGGAGTGTGAGACAGCCCAGCGTCTTTTGGATGAAGCGATGGGCGCCCAGACGCAGACACAGGATGCCATCAAGTGGATGATGACTGATGGGATCACTGGGGTAAGTGTATCTCTTTTAGCGCCTTTTGTACTACCTTTTGAAGTTTTTATGCTAACTTAACTCTTTTTGCAGGTCTTCAAGAGGTTTTGGCAAGAGCCTAATCTGGGCGATCAAGTCGCTGCCATAGCCGCCACCGCCCATGCTTATGGGTATGGTGAAGGCTATGAAGATGGTTTCTTGGCAGCTCAAAATGGTGGGCGGATCGAGGATGCGGAGCACTATGGGAAGCCACTGAAGGATGATTATGAGGCGGAGCTCCTCAAATTTGAGAAGGTGGACTTCCCAATACTTCAAGTGGTTGCAGATTGCAACAAAAATGCTGATCCTTTGTCCGCCCTCAAGTACTACATCGACAAATCTGATGAGCTAACCAAGGAGGAGGAGCGCAAGCGCCTTGAAGAAGAGCGCCAACGAGCCAGTGGCGAGGGCACTTCGAATGTTTAGTTTAATAGGCGCTTGTCTTCTCTTTTCTTTTTGTATTTGTAAATAACTTGTAATTACTAAGGGTTTTTAAGTCCCTCACGATGAATGAAAATTTTTGCTTTTCCTTATATCTTGTGTTTCTCGTCCTAACTTAACTTATCTAACCAAGTCGTCACCTGATTTAACAAGTTAAAATTAGGCGCGCGTCCTGCTAGATAGTCCGGCGTGTTAAGTATTTGCCTTGAAGACTATAGCGGGGCGCGACTTGTGCCATAAGGTCCGAGTTAAGCGCGTGTGCGTTGCCTAGAAGACCCATGACTGCGCGCTGAACTAGTTTGCTCTTTGTCCAACTTGTTTTGTAAGTTTAGAAGACAAGGCTTTAAGTTTGTTCTAGCGGCGCGCGTCTTTAAGTCCGGCAAGTAAACTTGTCTTGAAGACCATCTTATGTGGCGTTGGTGTATGATTTTTATGAGTCCGACGTGCGCGAAGCATGTCTAGAAGACTTTATCATGTTAACACCGCCTTATTTGTGGTCCGACGATAGTTTTGCTCAAGTCTTGAAGACCTTGGCGCGGAAAAACAAGTAGAATGACAGATATAGGGAATAATTTTCATTGATAGACGCGGCATGTGTAGCCGTAATTACAAGTGTTTTACAAGTAGCAGCGGCGCAGTTGTGCTGCATTCCAAGATCTGGGAATAGGTGTTCCATCAAGTCTTTCTAGCGCGTATGCGCCCTTGCCAAGTATTTCTTGTATCTTGTATGGACCTTCCCAAGTGGGGGCTAGTTTCCCGGGTTTTTCGGCGTTGGAAGCCTCGTTGTTTCGGAAAACGTAGTCGCCGATCTTGAATGTGCAGGCTTTGACGCGTTTGTTGTAATAGCGCTCAAGCTGCGTTTTGTATTTTGCTTCTTTAATTGCGGCGAGTTCACGTCGTTCATCTAGGAGATCAAGGTTTAGGCGGAGCTCTTTGTCGTTGTCTCTTTTGTTGGCCATGAGTACTCTTGCGGAGGGGCATCCGATTTCGGCGGGGATGACCGCCTCCGTTCCATACGTCAAGCTGAATGGCGTTTCGCCATTGCTTGTTTTCGTGAGGGTGCGGTATGCCCATAGGACATGGGGTATTTCGTCTACCCACCCTGTTCTCTTGGTACCCAGCCGTGCCTTGATACCTTCAACAATAGTACGATTGGCCCGTTCAACTTGACCGTTGCCTTGAGGGTGCGCGACAGATGTGAAGATTTGTTGGACACCCATTTGAGATAGCCATTCTTGTAAGGATTGGTCTTCAAATTGTGTGCCATTGTCGCTTACCAATTGCAGCGGTAGACCAAATCGGCAAATGATGAATTCCCAGATGAATTTTTTGACGTGTGCGCCGTCAATTTTTGCTAGTGGTTTCGCCTCGACCCACTTTGTGAAGTAGTCGATGGCGACGATTAGGTACTTTACGTTTCCTGGAGCCGTCGGGAATGGGCCTACCAAATCAATAGCCCATTTTTGGAACGGCCATGCCGCTGTGACTGGCACCAGGTTGTTCTTGGGTCGCAAGGTGTTCGGGGCGTGGCGCTGGCAACTGTCGCATTTGCGCAACTCGTTGACCGCGTCCACGTGCATCCCCGGCCAGTAGTACCCCGCATTCATTAACTTCGCCACTACCATTCTTGGGCCCGCGTGTAGTCCGCATGACCCTTCATGTATGTCTCGTAGGAGAAAGGAAGCATCTGCGGAGTCTACGCAGCGCAATAGCGGTCCCAGGTAAGAGCGGCGGTATAGGATACCGTCGATGAGTTGGTATTGTAGGGCCTTGTTCTTGATCTTCCGGGCCTCTGACTTTTCGTCAGGCAGGGTGCCGGATGATAGGTAGGCCTTGATCGGAGCCATCCAAGATGCGCTTCCGGTTTGGGTTATGTTGACTTGTCGCAGCGGAACAGATGGTTTGTCCAGGATCTCGACGCGGACTTCTTTGGCCATATGTTCAAAGACCGTTGATGCCATTTTACTTAGCGCATCGGCGGGTTTATTTTCGCTGCGCCGGATGTGCTCGACTTTGCAAGAGTCGAATCGGCGCATCAGCTGTTTGGCCTGTTCCAGGTATAACGCCATGGTCTCGTCCTTCGCGTCGTAAACCCCATTGATCTGCCGCGCCACAAGTAGTGAGTCCACGTGTGCCTCCACGTGCCTGGCCCCCATTTTTTCCGCAATGCGGAGGCCTGCCAGCAACGCTTCGTATTCCGCCTCGTTATTCGTGCTTTTGAAGTCGAGGCGGATGGCGTACGTGAACTCTTGTTTATCTGGGCTGATGAGGCGTAATCCCGCGCCAGCGCCATCCTCGTTTGAGGCCCCATCGGTAAATAAGGACCATTTTTGTGATGGGTCTTGCGCTGACGCGGGGGTTTCTTCCGCTTGACATTCGGGTACTTTATCTGCGGGAATTTCCGTGGCGAAGTCCGCAAGAACTTGGCCCTTGATGGCGGGGCGGGGTTTGTAGTGGATCGTGTGTTCCCCGAGTTCAATTGCCCATTTGGCTAGGCGCCCCGACAACTCGGGCTTGGCGAGTATGTCATTTATCCGGTAGTCCGTAAGGACATTTATCGGATGCCCTTGAAAGTACCTGCGGAGTCTCCGGGATGCGTGGACCAGAGCGAGGACCAGCTTTTCCATGATCGTGTACCTTGTTTCCGCATCTAGAAGCGTGCGGCTGATATAGTATATCGGCGTTTGCACGTTCTTGCGCTCCACCATGAGGACTGCACCTATTGAGCGGTCCGTGACCGAAAGGTACAGTGTCAATGGCTCTTTGGGGAGGGGCGCTGTTAGCGTCGGAAGGTTCATTAAACATTGTTTCATTTCTTTGAATGCTGATTCCGCCTCTGGTGTCCAACGGAAATTACTCTTTTTTAAACAGTTCTTCAAAGTGTCCACGAACGGAAACGACTTTGAAGCGTAGTTGGACAAAAATCGGTTGAGGGCCACAAGGCGGCCCATGAGTGTTTGCACCTCCTTGATGGAAGCGGGTGAAGGCATTCTCTCTATGGCTTGTACTATTTCTGGATTAGCGCGGAACCCATCGCGCGTTACAATGACCCCTAGGAATTTGCCTTCTTCCATCCCGAAGGAACACTTGCTTGGGTTGAGCTTCATGCGCACTTTGCGCAATTGTGCGAACGTTTGCTGGATATCCTTAAGCATGTCGCTTTCATCTTTGCTCTTGATTACAAGATCGTCGACGTACACTTCAAGCCGTACGCCGATTTCGTTGATGAAGGCGGTGTCCATGAGGCGTTGGTATGTAGCTCCCGCGTTTTTCAGACCGAACGGCATTTTGGTATAACAGAAAATGCCCGCGTCTGTGCGGAATGCCGTCTTGTCTTCATCTTCCTTTGCCATTTGGATTTGGTGATAGCCCTTGTACGCGTCTAAGAAGCACTTAAAGCGGTATGGGGCTAAAGAGTCCACCTTTAGGTCGATCTCTGGCAAAGGATAGCAATCCTTTGGACACGCTTTGTTGATATCTTTATAATCGACACACATGCGCCAGCCGCCGTTTGCTTTAGCTACCATGACTGGGTTAGCTACCCATGTCTGGTACCTGATTGGGCGAAGTATACCCGCGTTGAGCAGCTCGGTGACTTGTTCGTTCATGGCCTTTGTTTTCTCCGGGCCCATGCTGCGCTTCTTTTGTACTATAGGTTCCACTGAGCGGTAGACATTGAGTTTATGTTCCGCTATGTCGCGCGGGACCCCAACCATGTCGGCTGGTTGCCACGCGAAGACATCGATATTGCTGATTAGAAGCTGCTTTAAATGATATCGAATGGCCTCGGAGATTTCATGGCCGATGATCACCGTTTGCTCCGGAAATTTAGGGTTAAGAACCCATTTTTCCGGCTCGGCGCGGGTGTCGGTTTTCACCATTTTTGGCGGCTTGGCGGTTTCTGTGGTATGGCAGTCTTTGTTGCCTCTGATGAAAGCGATACCTGTTTTGGTTGGGAATCCCACCATCGCATGCGCCGTTGAAGCATTGGCGTTAAAGCGTGCGATGCCTTCCCGTCCAAGAAGAATGTCGTGATTGGAGTTAGCCGGTAGAACCATGAAATCACATATCTCCGTGCGCTCGTGGGTGCCGTCAGACCATGTTACTGGCATGGACAGCATTCCCCGCGGCATGATGGTTTCACTAATGAAGCCGGAGATTGGTTCGTTGACTGGGACGAGCTTTGCTTTGTCCTCCGGGTCTAGCTGTTGGAAGCATTGTTCGTACATGATGTCAGTACTGCTGCCGCCATCTAGGAACATGTATCGCGTGCGATAATGTCCGAAAATAGCGGTGATGACAAGAGGGGCTGTGCATGAGGCACCGCCTCTGATCTTTGGCATGAGGACGTCAGCCTCTTTCCATGAGTCGCTTGGTGGTGGCGCTCGGGCACGCTTTCCTTGGTAGGCACTTTTGCCCTTCTTTGTCATGTTGCAGTGGTGACGAGGAATCAATGTGGCGGCATGAGTATTCAGGTCGCGGATCTTTTTCCGCGATCCTTCTTCCTGATTCTCATCGCCCGTTTGATTCTTGCCTGTGCGGTGTACGTTCTTCACCAGGTGGCCGAGTTGCCCTGACTTCAGCGCGGTTTCGATTTCCATCTTGAGGGTGTAGCAATTATCTGTGAGGTGACCGTAGTCGTTGTGATACTCACAGTATTTGCTACGGTCTACGTTCTTGCGCTTGGCCAGGGGAGGGGCGGCCTTCAACGTGACCTGTTCAGTCTTTAAGACCTGAGATGGTGTCTTTGTCAGCGGGGTCCAGTCATAGTTTTTCTTTGAATGACCGCGCTGGTCCCGCGTTTGTTTGGGACTGATCATCTGCCTGGCGTCCCCGGCTGGGGAATATTTTCCCTCATCCGCGGCGCCAGAGATGCGGCTCCAGACTGACTTGTTTTTATTTTTATTATTATTATGATGGTGTTGAAAATTGTGCGTCTGACTGAAGGACTTCTCAGACGAGGCATATATCTTGGCGGAGTGGATGAGTTCATCCCAGGACTCCGGTATGCCATCTTTACCTGTAAGGCATTTCATTAACTCTGGGCTGCGCACATTATGCACGAACGCTGCCCTTGTGAGTTCTTCCCCGCACCCTATTAGCAGGGCCTCCTTGTTGAACCGAACAATAAAGTCCTCGATGGATTCATTGTCGTTTCGGCGGCACAACAGGATGTGCGCTTTGTCTTTCTTATGCTTGCGCAAATGCGAGAAATGGTTGTTGAATTTGTCGGTGAGGTCGTCGAAGTCTTTAACACTCCCCGCAGGGAGGTTATCAAACCAGACCCTAGCTGCGCCCGTCAGAGTTTGCGCAAATAAATGGCACCAAACCTGTACGGGCCAGTCAACCGACATTCCTGCGCACTCAAAGTCGTGCACGTGGTCATCTGGGTCACGCAGGCCATCGTATCTGCCGATGCTGCTAGGGAGTTTTGCTTTTCTTGGTATTGTTGCTGTCGCTATACGAGCGACAAATTTTGACTTTTCGGCGAAAGCCTTTGGTCTGAATGGTTTGACCAAGTCATCATCCTCATTGTTGTGGCGCGAGCGATGATGACTTTTCTTTCCTTTGTAGCCTGAGTCGCTACTGGAGGATTCGTAGCCATCAGGCTCTGCTCGTTGCTTTGCGTAGCCCCGAACTCTGGCGTCTCCGCCGAGTTCCCCGCTACGACCAGCACCCGAGACAGCTGTGTCTTTCCCCTTTTTGGGCGGGATGTCGTAAGTAAGGGCCTTGCCCTTTTTCTTTGCTTGTTGCAAAAGCTTACGCTGGTAGATTGCAGCGTTCTTCGTGTTCTGACGGAGGAGCCATTGGTCAAGGTCCTCCTCAGAACTAGCACTGCTGTCGTCGTCGGAGTTAGCGTCCCGAACCTCAACTTCTTGGCTTTGAAGCCTGGAAGTAGGTTTCTTGACGACTGTGGGCGGTGTTATTTGGTCTTCCGGGAGCTGGGTGTTCCCTTCCCCGGAACGATTTATGGCAGCAGTGTTAGGGTTGGGTTCAGCCATGGGTGGGTTAAAAAGATGAGTAAAAGAGCGGTTCTAACCGTTGGATGGCGCCAATGAAGAAACAATAGGTATCACGGAGATTACGTGTAATCTACGTGGGGTTAATACCTAAGGTCGTCAGGGTTAATCCTTTACCCAAACCACAAGGTCAAACCCGTTTGATAATGATGTAAGTGTGTGTGTGGTGAAAGTAAGTGAGAACACAAGATGTAAGTGGTTCGGTCAAGTGTTGACCTACGTCCACTGTGAACAGCCGATAGTATTATTAATGATCGAATACAAAGATTACAAGTAAGTAATACTAGGCTAGCAATAACTATTTTCGGATCCTTTGGCAAGGAGAGGTATCCTTGTATTTATAGGAGAACTCGTGGGCTTGATCGAGAGGCCCACGAGTAACCATTCTTTATTGGGCTTGATCTGGGCCCAAGTCCAATGTTCTCTCTAGAATTGGCGGGAGAACAGGTGCACTGTTCATGACGTCATCGGGGCAGCATGGTTGTTGCTCGAGGCAGACACGTGGCGATCCGTGGTTGGCAGACGGCGCCCCCTGTCAGTCGTTGACCATGCTTCTGGCAGCAGCAAGGTATGTCTGCTGTTTACTGTAGATGCTGGTATGGTGGAAGCATGGCTGCAGCCATGCTGCTGTCCTTGTCTTGTAGTTGTTGGACCACTTTGCCACCTGTAGCTTTCTTATTGGCGCGTACCCTGTCAATGATCTTTGTGAATCTTCCTTTTGTTGTCTTCTGTACTCTGTACGATGATTGTCAAGGGAAGATTCCGCGTGTGATGGTACGCGCTTATCAGGTGGTGGTATTGCTTATCAGTTGTTATTCTTGCGCGCCTCCTTGCATGTACTGCTCGTTGCGCTTTGATGGTTCCTCGCGCCACTGATTGGCGCGCGGAAGCTGAGTTATGGGGATAGGGATGCCTCTTCCGCCTGGAATAGGCTCCCTATCCCTTCAGGTCCGCTCAGTTTGGCTCAGCTCGTGAACAACAGTAGTTGATACCCTTCGGCCTTAGGCTGAAGCAAAATATTATAAAGTAGTTGATAGGTTTCCTAAAAGTAAATTTGTCAACAAACCATGTACAACAAGATCAATGAAAAAAGCACACCGAGTTTGAATTTTTATCCAAAATAGAGTGAAAACCAGTGTTATCAGTGGCGGATTTACCTTACAAGGACGGTGGGCCTGTGCCCACCGTACCATCGGTGGCGGTCATGACTCTCCGGCAGCCATATTTTCCTATTACAGGGAGTTCTCGCTGAAAATGTTATTACAGTTGAAAGTTTTTGTTTTGTGAGTATATAAAGTTAAAAGAAAAAAAAATAGTAGAACGTTAAAGTTTTCTGGCCGCTTACGGAGGTCCGGCAGGCTCTTAGATTCCGGAGGAAGTAGATAGTGCTTTAGTGCTTTAGGTTAAAGGAGAGAGAAGGTTGTATATGGATTTAATTTAATATGGGCTTTTTTTAATCATATACTCTCTTCAGACGTGTATACTTGTTTTAGCCCCAACTTAAAGAAAACAAAAAAACCTCTGGGAAAGTATACGTCATCAACTTTTGATTCTTTACATTGTGGAAATAACCAAGTACTTATATGCATCCATCTAACTACAATATTAAAGTTAAGATAAGTTTATTTTTTAACTTTATTTTATATATATTACAATATAGATATAAGGGTTGAGTTATTCTACAAAGGCTACAAAAAATGAGAAGGGTGAGAAGGATACAAAAAACACAATAGATCATTAAATATGACACAATGAGCCACAAAATATAACACAGTGCCAAAAAATATAACGCAATGCTGAAGAAAAAAGACACCATGAATTGAAAAAATGACACAATGATGAAAATAAGAAAAAGACACAATGGTACATAAAAGGCACAATGATATAACGTATATTCTAAAAACTACAAGCTAAAACCCCAAAATACGAAGATCTGAAACCTAACGTCGTAGGGTTCGACAAGACGATTCCAATGCCGCTTGAATGAGTTCAATCGGAGTCCGTTTGATACCCTTCCTACGACTTCCTATTTTTCTTTCACTGTGTATTTGATCCCAACCCACAATATAGATATATCGTTTAATTTAGAATTTATTTTAATGCTTTGTAGTGTGTATGGTTTTTTCAATTTTATAATTTAATTTGGAATTTATTCTTAGTTATTTATCACAATTTCTTTTGTCATATAATATTTATAAATGTTCCGCTCCATTTTTAGTAGACCCGTTTTGTGCTCGCATAAAAATTTATGCTTTCGCTAGAGACATAGGGTTATTTGTTTTGTTAATTTATAATTATTTTATTATCTATGAACTATGTTATATTATCATTATTTCATTTTTTCCCGTCCTATTTTACCGACCCATATTGTGCCCCCCGTGTCAAAAATTTTTGTATCCGCCACTGAGTGTTATTCATGTTTTCACACCCCCTTAGGATCTCAATATGCTTATATAGTTTTAGAAAGAAACTTTTTGTCGTCTATTTACTTTTTTTTATTTCGATTTCGGTCGCCGACTTGTCGGTACCTGTTTCTTGTTCAAAGTGGGTGAATATATTACAATGTCCAAATATGTATTATCCAGACTTTAGATTAAACTTTTTGTTTAAGTAAAGTAATGGTTTGTAGTGGGCTAACCCAGCCTTAGATCTTATTATGTACTTATTATATTTTAGAAATTGATGTGTGGTCGTCAAAACCAATTTCATTATATTTATTGTTGTTGTTTTGCGACTTTTGAATTATTAAAAGCATGTAAGTGGTGCATTCGTGTCATCATTTGAAATAAGGTGTGAACATATACATAGGAATTATTCTGAACTAATTAGTCTAAAGTATTTGATAAGAAATTTTTAAAATTTAAGAGATACAATTTTGATCGTTTATGGTATAACACCAAATGTATATAATAACTAAAAACGGCAATTTTGTCTTTAAAACACTATATTTAATCATAATGAAGTCAAGAATTAAGTAATATTTATGAGAGCTCATGACATTTAATTTTACAATTACTTTGAACACATTAAATAGAAAAATATAAAAAATACTTCATAGTGCTACATGTTTTGTTATAATATTTTATATAGAATTAGATACTTTATAAAAGTTAACATTTTATAAACTTGATAATACTATAAGAAATCGAGAAATCAATAATGAAAGTTGTGTTTTTAATCATGAGGTAACGCTTTGCATTTTGATTAGGGTGTAAAATTGTGTGCAGGTTTGTTATAATAGGGGGGAAGATGACGAGAAACATGAATGGACAATTATACCCTTGGGTGTATTGAAGTTAACTAAGATTTTAAACTTAGTTAGATATAAAAGACACAATATTCAATAAATAAAGAGATTTTGGACATAAATGCAAAAAAAATAAAATAAAGGACACATTTTATAATTCAGTGATATATAAAGGACACAAAGTGTAATTTTATCATATTTTTTATGCATCTTAATTAGTTTAGCCATTAGGGTTTACTTACGAGGGAAAACAGAGTGAAGGGAAACAGAGTGGAGGCAACTAGGTTTTAAGGAAGCTCAGAAGATAAATGGAAAATTTTGCCCCTGACTTAATGAGGTTGAGTTAACCTCGTTAAGTAATTAGACTGTTTTGGCGTATTTCGTGAAACTAAAGCGACTGTTCAAGCATGTATTTTGATTTTGAGCTGGACTGACAAAAATCACCAAACCATATGGACTGTTTTGGCTATTAACTCTTAAATTAATATATAAGCTTTTAACTAGTAATGATATGCCCAAAAGAAGTTCGCATAATTATATAAAAAATTTAAGAACACAAGTAATCCTTAACAAATATAATATTGCACAAATAGGTGGTTATAAAAAGTAGTTATTTAACTTACATATATCCTAATCTAGGGGCAGCATATCTTTTTTCTTTTTTATAAGTATTATTGCTTTTAAAAATCCAGTGGACAAAAACAATAGCTAAACCTACGGGCGAAATGATATAAAACAATATTTCAGAATTTGAATGTTTATTGCCAAAAAACCAAACGGTTATTGGATTTTAATAAGTTCAACTATCACGTGTTGGTTGCTGTTACTTCTAACTAACAACTTGACTACTATCACTCTCAACTTGAAACTTATTTTCCTCTGTCACTCTAAAACTAACCAAAATCTAACCCAGTTAGTTTTTCCTGACGTGTCATTTATTTGGTGACGTGACATACTGGCGTGGCACTTTTTAGTAACGTGGCATGCTGACGTGGAACACTGTTAACATATTTAGGACACTCCATAAATTCACCCCTTCTTGTCTTTAAAGCACACCTTCTTTATACATTTTAAGTTCATGTTTTATCCAGTCTCTCCACGTTATACACGTTGCGGTTTGACAAATTTTAATTGGATGTTTCAGCTTTTAAATATGCAAATGCTCGCTAACTTTTGTGGAATATTGACTACGGATATTTAAGAAAAAGAAAAAAATTTGTTTATTACTGAAGAGATATGTACCCTTGCGTGCGTACGGACCCAGATCTCCTGCGACAACATCAGAATAATTAAAGGAAGCTTCTAGAAGGTCACGCACGAAACCTAGTACATGCCAGCTATGAGGAGACAATGAAAGGGACGTTCAGCCAATCAAAGGAGAGAATTCCCTGCTCCATGATCTCCTGACAGGTACAAATGACAGAAAAGGACAACACGGACGATTGAAAAGGACACTCAGCCAATGGCAAAAGGACAACGCTAATTCCCTAACGGTTGTCAACCGTGTGGGGTCCGCGCGAGACAGCTGTCATTCCAAAGATGACCCATCATAAGACGATTCCTAGCACTATAAATACATCTCTCTCTCAAAGGAGAGGGTACATTCAATTCATTACGTCTCAAACTTAGAGAATTCATAGAAACCTAGGAAAGAAAGATTATACGAAATACTTGTATTCATCTATAAACAAGTCCTGCGTAATTGTCCAGTCACATATCAATAAAATATCTCTTTGCATTACTCGTTTATAAAGGTGTTTAACCCGTGTTTCTTCATTTACCAAAGGATATGCGGTTATCTTTATAGAACATTAACTTCGTCTTGTAACCTTGTATTGCTAAAGTTATATTATGTTGGTCATGTAATTTCTTATGATTTAAGTATATATTTTTTTCCACTTTTATATTTATATACCGGTGGATTTTATGTTATTTTCGTATGGATTTTTGTCAACTCCCTCCATTTAAATACTTATTTTTTAACTAATCACAATGCAGAGTGGAACTCGAGCTTAGGTTTGACATGTTTTAGGTCGCTAAAAACGAGATCAAGCCAAGCTTTGGATGGTTTAAGCTCGTCCTCAAAGGAGAGTAGAGCCAAGTTGATGTCGAGTTTTAAATTATGTTTATGAACCAAACTCGATCTCAAAAAAATTAGGCTCGAACTCAACTACTCAAGTAGTGTAGGACTTGGGCTTGGCTCAGCTAGTTTACACTGTTAATTACTAATCTGCTACAAAGGCTAGATCCGGCCTGCCAAACCCTTACAAAACTATTTTATGCATTTAAGAACTTCAAAACCCAGTCCATTTGTAAATCTTAAGACTGGTCAATTGTCGTAAGGTAAAAACATGATAAATATACTTACATACCATGTTATGCATTCTATATTTGAAAATCGAAAAGTAAGATAGTGTCAAATAGGTTATTCGTTGGTTTGGCTATCGCGTCATCGGTTTCACAAGGTGGTTGTTAGAATTTAGACCCTGAGCCTTAGTTAGCGTCGTCCCTGAAAACCCTCGGAAAAATTTGGGCCTTGGGTGACTTAAAAACTGTGTCCAAATTTAGTAAAGGGAGACGGGCCTTATAGAAAATAGATTTTGGTGTTAGAGTCAAGCGTTAAACTTGAGACCTCTGTATTATATTAAAATGGTTTATCCATCTCCATTAACAATATTTTTATGTATCATAACAAATATATGTATAACCTTTTTAAAAAAATTTGGGCCCATTAGGAGATTAGGCCCCTTCTGGGCCAGGCCTGGTCTTAGTGATGTAAAACTGTAAATGGTATGAGATGAGTTTTAGTAATCGAAATCTGGTATGGGACTCGATTTTTTTCCCTACAAAGATCGTTATTATTTATTATTTTATGCAGTCAACTTTGTCGTCGCAGTTGCTGTGACGATCGATTCATCATCATCATAATATTCAATGCAACATCAACATCTTCGATTCGTCATCTCATAATCAATCCAACATCTTATCATAGATGATTTCTACACATGAAGATACCAAGACAAGAGTGGGTGCCATTTTTCTACCACCACCACAATCAACATCATCGTCATCATCATAGTCATGGATGATATCATGAGTTGTAAAGAAAATGAGATAAAGGTTAAAAACCATGCAAACATGACAATGTAAAAACACATAAAAGTGTTAAACTAGAACATACAATAAGATAAAACATGACACGCAGGTGAAGTTCCAAAAAATAAGAACACAAAGATAAGATACATTAAAAGAAATGGAGATGCGGGGTATCGAACCCCGTACCTCTCGCATGCAAAGCGAGCGCTCTACCATGTGAGCTACATCCCCAGTTGTTTATTTGTGTTGGTAAAGGATTATTTACTATCATTAATACTCAGTGATATGATTTCCTTCTAGTTATTATACTGTAACTAGGGAACTGAATAATTATTTGATGAAATGGCCATTTGATGAAATCTTAAAAATGTACAAGCTCATTTGTAGACACCATGTGGTTGGAGAAAAGGAATCACCGTTCGAGACCAAAAACACAATAATCACGTAGCCACATGAATGATACGTGAGCATGTGCACAATCTAATTCGTTTCGTCCTTGGCGGCATATTTTTCGACCAAAAAATGCTAAGACTTGATTTTCATAAAACCCATCCATGCGGAGAAAAGTGGTGCTTGGAGGCAAAGTCAAGTTGTTCATGAACAACATATGCTTACAAAAACTATTTTACATAATTTGTTTTTTACTTAAATTTATAACAGTGATTAGCGGTGCAAACGAGTCAAGCTGTTCATGAACTACTTGAGACCGACTCGTTAAAAACTCGAATCGAGTCGAGCTTTTATTAAGGATTATTCAAGGCATGGTCTATTTCAACCCCCCCACTTCTATTTTCACCCCCCTGAAAGCGCCTCGCTTAGGCTTAAGCGAGGCGCTTTCTTTGCTTTTTAACTACCTCGGTACGAGGTCAGAAAAAGCTGATTTTTGACTCGAAGCGCCTCACTTAGGCCTAAGCGAGGCGCTTCGGATAAATTTTTTTTTTTTTTGGCCTTTTGAGTTTAAGGTTTAACATTTTTTTTTTCTTTTGAGTTAGTTTTTTTTTTTTCAGTCAGACGTTTTTCAAAAAAACATTTTTTATGTCAATGGGAGGGTAAACAAAATCGTCGATCCGACTGTTGATTTCTTTCTGCAACAAGGAACAAAATTTCAGCTTTTTCCTGCCACCTATCAATCTCACTGTCCGAACAACTGAATTTTACTTGCTTGCATGAAAAGTATATTTTAATTGTTCGTTTTGACAAACGTCTGGCTAACCTGTCCAGTTATCAATCTCACTGTCCAACAACTGAATTTTACTTGCTTGCATGAAAAGTATATTTTAATTGTTCGTTTTGACAAACGTCTGGCTAACCTGTCCAGTTATCAATCTCACTGTCCAACAACTGAATTTTACTTGCTTGCATGAAAAGTTTATTTTAATTGTTCGTTTTGACAAACGCCTGGCTAATGAATTTTACTGTAATGATCAGAAACATTCCAAATAACTGTTCAATTTCAGCTTTTGTTTAACTATTTTAGCAACTTCCATAGAGAAGTTATCAATCTTACTGTCCAGTTATATTACTCACTGTCCAACAAACTGAATTTCTTCAACCAAATCATTTCTTCAAGTTCATTTTCACCAAAAAAAGCAAAACTGTAAATATCAGGAACATTCCAAATAAATGTTCAATTTCAGCTTTTGTTTAACTATTTTAGCAACTTCCATAGAGAAGTTATCAATCTCACTTCTCACTGTCCATGTTTACCTTCAACGGTAATGAGTAACCTACTAACCTCTATAATAGACTTCATTTATTCTTCTTCATCTTTTTCTACTTGAAGTAACAGAGTGGACTTCTAGATAAGGAGGTATATGTACAATGAACTTTTTACGCTAAATAAAACTTACACACAACTTTTTGCCCTAGTGGTGGACTTCTATTGTTTCGGGTTCCCTTTCATCGTTGCCAGAGGGTCACTATTCATACGCAGGTTTGCCAGAGGGTCACTATTCATACACACAACGGTAATGTACACACAACTTTTTAGATAAGGAGGTATATGTACAATGAACTTTTTACGCTAAATAAAACTTACACACAACTTTTTGCCCTAGTGGTGGACTTCTATTGTTTCGGGTTCCCTTTCATCGTTGACAGATATCTCTTTTAGATGATAAAGGTAGATCATGGAAATTTCAACTCAAGAAAACAAAGATGAAACCGATTAATGTTCTAGTGGTGTGCCAGAGGGTCACTATTCATACGCAGGTTTGCCAGATGGTCACTGCTCATACACATCACTTTTTGCTCTAGTGGTGTGGTCTACCTTTTTGACAAACACCTGGCTAACCTGTCCAGTTATCAATCTCACTGGGTTTAGTCCTTTACGCAGGTTTGCCAGAGGGTCACTATTCATACACACAACTTTTTGCTCTAGTGGTGTGCTCTACCTTTTTGACAAACACCTGGCTAACCTGTCCAGTTTGCCAGAGGGTCACTATTCATACACACAATTTTTTGCTCTAGTGGTGTGGTCTACCTTTTTGACAAACACCTGGCTAACCTGTCCAGTTATCAATCTCACTGGCTTTAGTCCTTTACGCAGGTTTGCCAGAGGGTCACTATTCATACACACAACTTTTATGTTCTTTATATATGAATAGTGACCCTCTGGTTTGATCGGTTTGATCTACCTTTACATTATTATTATTATTATTATTATTATTATTATTATTATTTACATTATTATCGTATTTGCTTTACGATAATAATGTAAATAATAATAATAATAATAATAATAATAATAATAATAAGGAAGGACGGTTTTTGCAAAAACGAAGGTTTCCGCGTTAGTGCCGATCCGATTGTTTAAAGTATCAAGACTATAAAATTAGTAAAACAACTGAATTTTACTTGCTTGCATGAAAAGTTATTTCAGTTCAAACTTTTCAAACACCTGCAATATCTCAAGAGTCGAGGTCCTCTGAAAAAGACATCGTACAATGATTTGGCTTGCAATATTTGAAAATTATCATTTCTTGACATGCTTGGTAACACCTTGATCTGCAATATATGAAAATAGGAACATTCCAAATAACAGTTCAATTTTAGTTCAAACTTTTCAAACACCTGCAACATCTCAAGAGTCGAGGTCCTCTGAAAAAAGACATCGTACAATGATTTGGACTTGCAATATTTGAAAATTATCATTTCTTGACATGCTTGGTAACACCTTGATCTGCAATATATGAAAACAGGAACATTCCAAATAACAGTTCAATTTTAGTTCAAACTTTTCAAACACCTGCAACATCTTAAGAGTCGAGGTCCTCTGAAAAAAGACATCGTACAATGATTTGGACTTGCAATATTTGAAAATTATCATTTCTTGACATGCTTGGTAACACCTCTGTAATATTTGAAAATTATCATTTCTCGAAAAGTAATTAAAAACACTTAAAAATGAATTAAAAACAATTGTTGCGAGTTAGGTTTAGTCGGAGGACCACTTACAATGATTCATCAAAGTTGTACAAAGCTGGATGTTTTTACTGTAAGTGGTCCTCCGACTATACGTTCGATACCCATATTTTTTCAAAACATAATTTTTGCATGTTTAATTGATATGTTTGACTTCCGGACTATATTATAATTGATCGTTGGTGGTTTTCATAGTACCTTGTACATATACCGATAACAACTAACTCAGATCGACTCTCACACTTATGCGTAGATCAAGGAGATTGATGAAGATATCTCTCCGATAACAACTGACTTTTACTTATGGAATCTTTGTACGAAAATCGAAACCATCTCGTTCCATGTTCTCCATATCCATACCTTGTTCCAACCACTAATACCAGATTGATGATACTCAACCACTATAACCTTTATGTACCTGTGGCCAAAAGAACTTGACTTCAAACACAACTTTTTGCTCAACGTAAATATTATTGTAATATAACATTCATTGACTAGACAGTAAAATCATCTTCTTGTAATTACTTTCAAGTTTCTTAGAATCATTGGAGACAACTTTTCAGTTGTTATCCGAGAGATAGCGGTCAACGATGAAGACAACCTGATAGTGGATACCATGGATCAGAGATATTGAAGCTAATCAAACTCATATCTCAAGCCGGTGCAAGTTATGTTGGAGCATTTTTCATCTATCTCATCACCTTCTTCTAACATTTCAGTTGTTATCCGAGAGATAGCGGTCAACGATGAAGACAACCTGAAAGTGGATACCATGGATCAGAGAGATTCAAGCTAATCAAACTCATACCTCAAGCCGGTGCAAGTTATGTTGTAGCATCCTTGATCATCTTCTTGTAATTACAACTTTTTCTGTTGTTATCCGAGAGATAGCGGTCAACGATGAAGACAACCTGAAAGTGGATACCATGGATCAGAGAGATTTAAGCTAATCAAACTCATATCTCAAGCCGGTGCAAGTTATGTTGTAGCATCCTTGATCATCTTCTTGTAATTACAACTTTTTCAGTTGTTATCCGAGAGATAGCGGTCAACGATGAAGACAACCTGAAAGTGGATACCATGGATCAGAGAGATTCAAGCTAATCAAACTCATATCTCAAGCCGGTGCAAGTTATGTTGTAGCATCCTTGATCATCTTCTTGTAATTACAACCTTTTCAGTTGTTATCCGAGAGATAGCGGTCAACGATGAAGACACAAAAGGATCAAAGATAAAAAAAAATAATACTCACCAAACCGATCTAAAGCGGCGATACGAAGAATAGAGAGAATCTGTTTGTGTAGATGGACTGACTTCGTTATCATTGCTAACAGACTTTGACCGATTAACAGTCAACGTTTTGATATTAGGAGACGGAGGACGCCACTGTAACGAAACAGTCTCTAATCCACTAACGTCGTGATATCTCTCCGTCAACGGCATTGCAACTCTTCTACACTCATATAAAACCGGTTCACCATGCAAAGAGATTTAAGCTAATCAAACTCATATTTCAAGCCGGTGCAACACACACCTTCAACCTGATAGTGGATACCATGGATCAGAGAGATTTAAGCTAATCAAACTCATATCTCAAGCCGGTGCAACACACACCTTCAACCCATTCCTGGTAAACCCAGGGGAAAATGGCTATATTAAAAAACTTCAAGATTATTGTTTTGTTTTGTGGATCAGACGAGGACTTGCCTGTGTCTTGAAAACACAAGGATGACACACGAAGCTTTAGACTCCAAGCGGATCCCTTGATTGCCGCATTTAATGAAATTTAACGCGCATACCGCATTCGGAGTCTGATTGCACCGAGTCCAGTCTTCAAGGTGGACTTAAGCACCTGAAAGGGAAGTTGAAATTTTGAATGATGTTCGTCGACTGCACCTTGAGCGAGCCGCATTTAATGAAATTTAACGCGCATACCGCATTCGGAGTCTGATTGCACCGAATCCAGTCTTCAAGGTGGACTTAAGCACCTGAACGGGAAGTTGAAATTTTGAATGATGTTCGTCGACTGTTGCAACATGAGTTCGACCAAGATGACACACGAAGCTTTAGACTCCAAGCGGATCCCTTGATTTGGGTGGAACAAGGTATCATCAATCTGGTATTAAGCACCTGAACGGGAAGTTGAAATTTTAAAGTTGGTTGATGATGTCAAGTTTAAGTCATTGACAATGATTAGGGTTATTACTTTGTTTTTTAATTTTTTTTTAACTTTTTATAATTATTAAATTAAAAAAAATAAAAAAACCAACTCAAAATATCAAAACAACTACCAAAATTAATTACCCCCTTGAAGCGCCTCGCTTAGGCCTAAGCGAGGCACTTCGAATTTAAAAATCAGCTTTTTCTGATTCCCGTACTGACCGTCTCGAATTTAGCTTAAAGCGCCTCGCTTAGGCCTAAGCGAGGCGCTTTGAGGGGGTTAAAATAGAAGGGTGGGGGGTTTAAATATAACCACCCTTATTCAATTAAGGCTTATACAAGCTTTTTATTTATATAAAATTGATTCAATATGTTGTATAAAAACTATTATATCTAAAATAATAATAAGATAACTAAATAACATACATATATTATATATTAAAACCGTAATTATAAATCTGTAAATAATTATAAACATATCTAAATAATTAACTGGCCAGGCTCGAGCTTGAAAAACTGCTCACGAGCAGTGATCAAGTTTTCAAACTAGACTTCTAAACAAGCCGAGCTAAAGCCTAAACAAGCTTGGGCTTGGCTAGGCTCATTTACGCTAGTTAGTAATGAAGACACTCAATTTGGTTGATCAGTTTCACTATATGAGCTCTAAAGCAAACTAGATTCGATACGGTTAAGTGTCATGTTGCATCCGAGGCTTTTAAACCTAGAAGTAACCCGTCTTCCCAAGTAGACCACACGAAAAATAAATAAAAAATCACAACTCATGGCCCTGTAGAAAAATGGCTAATTCCATTATTTCAACATGTACATTGCACAGCAGAAGTACACAACCATAAGATCATCAAATAAAAAAAAATAGATATAACCAACACTACAAAACCAAAAGTCCCTATTTGCACACATTTGAATTGATCATAGTGCACCATCTTCCAAAAGCATCAGCACAACATTGTTTTATGATTTTACTCCATTCTAACACCTACAACTCCTATACTACAAAATATGATTCTTAATGAGCCCCTTACGCTACAATGGTAAAACAGTAATTCAGCTGTAAAAGCATAGTTTATAAAAACCAAGAATGTAACAAGCGTACAGTAACAAAAGTTCATGTATTCTGTGACGAACACTAGGTCTCGATCCATGTTAGGCTTCCCATTAACAAGAATTTGCTAGGAAGTTCTCCACCTGAGGGTGCAAGATATGTGATTTTCTTCCTGAAATGGTGAATAAGCGAGGATTCAGTGTTTCGTGATGGTTTTAGGATGTTATTTTAGTGACAATGGATATGGGAAGCTGAATCCATACCTTGGAATGTCGATATCAGTGATCCAGATAAAGCCAGCTATGTTGCTGCATTCAGAGGGAATAATAAAGAAATTGTAAGCACTGTAAGAGATTTTTTTTTGTTAATATTTAAATTTTCAATATATATGCAAAACGGGTGGGTCGGGTAACAAATCAATATGGGTAGACTTTAAAGTGTCAAACGGATTGTGTGGGATTGAGATCACACGGTGTAAACACTTTGTTATTCTATAAGAAGACTTATAACCTGGTCAACATGTTTCCTTTTTAGACAAGTTTTAACATGTTTCCTGTTGTTAAATTTATCCGATTGACTAGTCGCCATGTTTTTTATTTAATTAAATTTGACCCATTTTCACATAAATGACTAGAAATTTTCCCCTCTACTTTTCTATAGTTTGACCATCAATATTCATTTTTGAAAGAACAAGCACCAAAATTCTTCCAGGTTTTAAAAGTAAAATTTTTATATCCGTTTACTTATGAACAGGTTGGAACACGACTTATGAACGGGTTGATTAGTGTTATTATTTTTTAGTCTCCAATAGGTCAAACACTAAAATATAAAAAAAGGAACAGGTCACATGGCACTCAAAAAGTATGTGACTTCTAAATTATTTATGTATTGACCCATTACCCAAAAGTTGAAGCAATTAGCAAAATCTCCATTAGACAATGACTGCATAATTCCTAGGGGTGGGGTTAAAGAGTTGATTTTAGGCACAAATTGAAGGAAAAAAATGGGTATCTTGATTATCAGTTTATCACCCTCCTCGTAACTAAATTTACTGGGTGTAATAAGTGTAAGTTTGGCTCCCATAGGTTGTAAAAAAACAGATGGTAATGCAAACACAATTGGGGTTTTAATTTCAAATCAAAACATGATTGATCAGAGGCTGTTTGATCAATTTAGAGTTGTAAAATTATATTTTAAAATTTTATTGGATAGCAAGGATCTGACAATACCTTGAAAGTATCTGATCTTGGTCTTTGGCAAATGAAACAGCAAGAACTATATTCAGCAAATCCCTGTTGATGTTGACTGGAACCAATCTCATGGGATCAGCCACAGGCTGTGCACCAATCGGTAGAGCTGAAGCCGGGGCCTGTGGGCCACCACCAATTTTATAAATAGCCAAGTCACTGAAATTTGCAATACTGGAGTGCGGGGAAAGGTCATTTGAAAGACCATAGAAATATTCCTGTAATTACAGTAAGCTTAGATTCAGTGATAACTACAGAATACATTTTAAGATTTCTTTTATGGGCAAGCTATTGAGACTTGGAGTGCCAAGGTTTATAACCGAATGGTTCCATATAAAGATCTACGTACCCATATAGGTTGTGTTTGGTTTGAAGTCAAGAACCCCTTTGGGTATCAGTTTGATAACAAGGTGGAATGGGTATTGATTTTTAAACCCATCCCTTTAGGTGGGGCTGAAGGATTCTTAATTTTACGGGTATCAGCCGTGTCCCATTAAACCCATACCCTGAAACCAAATTATTATAGAAGTGACACTTCTAGAAAATCAGCTTAAGTTACCACTCACCCTTATCCTCTGGTTCCTGGCAATAGCTCGGAATTTCGAATTCCTGGACACAACACCGCCTGATTTCTGAAGTTTCACCACATCCACGTTTGGCTTTTGTTTTAAAACATCTTTTAACATGCTGCAAAGTTTATCCTGACCAGAAGCAAAACAACAAATTTAACATTTCTAGTGTCAGTGATGACGTCTTCGGTCTTAAAGAAGCACGTCTACTTATTACACAAATTCAAACTATGAAGTGTATGAATTAACAGTCACTATGGTTATGAGGACCCTTCTTTAAACCAAAAGATGATACTATTTAAAGTATTAACAATATAAATCCTAAAGTATGCTTTCACCTGACCCATGACAAGAACAACAGTAGCTTGGAATGTATCAATTGCATGCAAAAGAAGCTGCAGTGAAAGACATGATATAATTGAACATAAGTTGATGCATATAACTAAAATAATATGCCAAAAGAGGACCAACATAGCACATACATCATAACCAAGGCCATCAATAAATCCCATGGTGTTGATGACCATGCCTGCTGCCCTAGATTCAGCATTCCCAGCAAACTGTCTTTCCAGGATCTGTGCAAGCTCCTTTACAAGCACCCTATAAAGATCTGCATTTACACTACAAAGACAAAAGTAAGAAATGCTAAAACAAAAAATTAGAGATCAGACACATAGGATTCTTAATATCATGGTCAATTGGTCATCAATATGATTCCTTTAAACTTATACCATTATCTTCTTAAACAAAATACACGAACACTATCAAACCCATGCCCTCAAGCCAAACACCCTCTTAAGAAATAACTGAAGATGAATCTATCAAGGAAAAGAATGGATAAAAGAACTGTTACGTTGGAGTGTTATGTCCATAGAAGTAAACAAGAGGCATCTCAAGGGGAATCCCTTCCACTGGATCAATTGGCATTTCAATAGGGGTAGCAGCAATACATCCGGGGAGGGTAATAGATCCTTGGCCGATGTCCAAATCCACAAAAGTAGGTTTCCATCCTCGTTTGGCAGCCCAACTAAGAAGCATTCTTGACAAGGTACTCTTTCCAGAGTCTGTTGGTCCAACTACAATCACCCTAGGACCCTGAACACAAATACACAATAGAGTTCATCATGACATGACATGGTATTTGCACCATAGTAATTGACTCAACTAAAATAAGCATTTAAAAGATGGGAGAAAACTTGAAATCTGGTGAAAATCATTCTGATGAAAGTGAGATAGAGACATGACACCACAAACCATATATCATACGTGTCCCAACTAATAGGACACAAGTCAACAACAAACATATATTATCACATAGGTCAGTGTAGGAATGGCCATCCTAAACCTAGGTAACACCCATATGATTATACATCCATCATGATAAGCTTATTTATACTCTGTATGCAGTATGACAAGCCACCATACAGGTTCGTGTGGAATCTTAAAAGCTGTAACAGAAAAAATTTTAATGTTTATAGGGGACTGGAAGACGGAGAGGGTATTGTTAGCTGGGTCCTTATATTATTTTGTGCATTGGGATTTGGTGGACGTGTTATAATTTCAATGATGGGTGTGGCTTGTATGGCCACTATAATGTTTCTACAATTATATATGCTATCAGCCTATCTTTACCAGACTGTCATCCCTCTCATTTTAATGTGTACAGAATTTTAAATGTGCAGCATTTTAGCAGAGACTCGACAATGTGTTTAGGCTCTAGATTAGGCTTTCATGAACGTGTAAAGAAAACCTAAAGGTTCAATTGCACAATCGTCAATCATATAGCTATAAGTATAGGTATACGACTTCACCCATATGTAATCCTAGGCTAGAAAAGTGTGATTTACTTTTATAAGCTAGCATTGATTCTTTAAATACTATAGACATCATTTCGCAAGTTTGCCAGATGCAAAGATTCGTTAACTACTTTTAAATTCTAATTCATCCTACCTCAAGTGCAAAATCCCTAGAAATCACATACGTAAACCATCATACAGAGATCCTCTTGGTTAAGTATAATAATGATATGTAAAGTGTGACTACATGGATAAGCTGGTAAAATAGTTATTATTCTGCTATACAATAGTTAGCTACTGTTCCACAGCAGAAGCCGGTTGTGAAGAAGACAAACCTGGGAAGAATCAGCATCACTAACAGAGGCTTTTGCGCGGTTTCTACGTCCTTCAAGTACGGCATGCACGTTTACATAACTGATCATCGGTGTCTTTATTTCAAAAGAGAACATAATTAACGTTGCAGGACACTGAGTAACTAAAAATACAAAGACACTCTTTTTTTTCAAAATAGGCATCCTACCTCATCTGCTACATAATCAGTTTCAGTGTTATCTTGCATTTCAATGGTTGCCCCATACCATGTAAATATCTGCAATTCCAAAATAAGACAAATGAAATTAGCTTAGGAAATACAACAGATGAAATGCTGAAATGTTCAAGGTGTTACTACAAAGAAAAGAAAAATATGAAACATTAAACATATGCGTTTACAGCAAATTTCATTCTTGGTGGAAAGATGAGCCAATTTTCAGGCGGCATCTCAGTGCCAAATATCTCAGCGGTCCCGTTAAGTAGCCTGAGACGGAGAGAACTATTAACATTGACTTCAATTCTGAGTTCACTCTCTTTCTCCAGTTTCACCTGCTTCATTGCAGGAGAACTGCCTACAGCTGGACCTGAAGTAGCACCTCCGTATGCCATAAAGGACCTTATGTTCTAACAATGGTTTTGTATGCTGATGCAAAAACCTTCAGATTCTTCAACTTCTGCTTGAAAAAGGCTAGAATCTTAATACATATAAAAATTTCAAGGAATACATATTAGACTATTTCTACCCCTAACTGACGGTAGTCTAGTTACATAAGGCAGGAAAAAGGTTGACTTTCTCTTTTCGTGTAATATAGCAAATTTAATGCGGCTCGAGCTTTCATTGCAAAAACAAAAGTCTTGTTTTGATGACAAAGCTATAGCTTTCAATTTTGAGAAAAAAAACTCGGTGAAAGCACATTACACAAATACCCTCTCACAAAAAATCACATACCTAATATCTTAATGCCATTTTCCACTTTTCGGCCACAAGTCTACACCTACATTGTTCCAAACACTTGTTTTACAGCTAATGACCACAACTCATAACTCATAACTCAAACTAAAAGATATATTGAATTGCTAAGTTGACACTTGACAGGACACTAGGACAGCGACGCCAGTTAAATTTGCCATACATGGCCTACGTCTACGTTACCAAGTTCAATCATCATTCATTCATCACAACAGTACTAACACTCACTCTCTAAGATTCATACTGCATTTATGTGCATACTGATACATACATACTTTTAAGCTATATATACACACCATCATTGTCGATTAATTCAATCACTAAATTCTCTATGGTTAAAGAGGGATATAAAATTCAAATGAAATAATATACATAGGAATGAACACAATCTGCAATAAGATCATAATAGTCAGATAGTTCTTAGCTCAAATTGTGAATTTGATTCGGACAATAATAATATTAAAAAAAAATTGTGTCGATATGCAAAACCCTAACCTACAGCTCAACTTAATCAACATGGATATTAAAAAAATCGAGTATGAATAATCAGTCAAGATAGTAGCTGAACAACAAAGGAGTGTTTTTTATAATGAAGAATCGAAAATGCATTAGCAGATAAATAATATAATCAAAAGGATACTAACCTGAAATAAGGGTTTAGGGATGTGAAATTGGAATTTGTTTGGGGTAAACGAAAGAAACTCAATTTATTTGTTTTTAACTTTTATGTTGAACTAGATTATACCCGGGAACGTTCAGGGGTTGAAAAATCTAATATGACATATTAATTGGGTTGTATTATTTAAACCCCCCACCCTTCTATTTTAACCCTCTCAAAGCGCCTCGCTTAGGCCTAAGCGAGGCGCTTTGAGCTAAATTCGAGACGGTCAGTACGAGAATCAGAAAAAGCTGATTTTTAAATTCGAAGCGCCTCGCTTAGGCCTAAGCGAGGCGCTTCAAGGGGGTAATTAATTTTGGTAGTTGTTTTGATATTTTGAGTTGGTTTTTTTATTTTTTTTGATTTAATTATTATAAAAAGTTAAAAAAATTTAAAAAACAAAGTAATAACACTAATCATTGTCAATGACTTAAACTTGACATCATCAACCAACTTCAAAATTTCAACTTCCCGTTCAGGTGCTTAATACCAGATTGATGATACCTTGTTCCACCCAAATCAAGGGATCCGCTTGGAGTCTAAAGCTTCGTGTGTCATCTTGGTCGAACTCATGTTGCAACAGTCGACGAACATCATTCAAAATTTCAACTTCCCGTTCAGGTGCTTAAGTCCACCTTGAAAACTGGATTCGGTGCAATCAGACTCCGAATGCGGTATGCGCGTTAAATTTCATTAAATGCGGCAATCAAGAGATTTTTAATATAGCCATTTCCCCCCTGGGTTTACCAGGAATGGGTTAAAGGTGTGTGTTGCACCGGCTTGAGATATGAGTTTGATTAGCTTGAATCTCTCTGATCCATGGTATCCACTATCAGGTTGTCTTCATCGTTGACTGCTATATCTCGGATAACAACTGAAAAAGTTGTAATTACAAGAAGATGATCAAAGATGCTACAACATAACTTGCACCGGCTTGAGATATGAGTTTGATTAGCTTGAATCTCTCTGATCCATGGTATCCACTTTCAGGTTGTCTTCATCGTTGACCGCTATCTCTCGGATAGCAACTGAAAAAGTTGTAATTACAAGAAGATGATCAAAGATGCTACAACATAACTTGCACCGGCTTGAGATATGAGTTTGATTAGCTTGAATCTCTCTGATCCATGGTATCCACTTTCAGGTTGTCTTCATCGTTGACCGCTATCTCTCGGATAACAACTGAAAAAGTTGTAATTACAAGAAGATGATCAAGGATGCTACAACATAACTTGCACCGGCTTGAGATATGAGTTTGATTAGCTTAAATCATTGAAGACAGCTTTCCAATTGTTTTTAGGCTTTTTAGTGGGTTTTTCCATCTTTGTGTTTCCCATTGTTTTTTAATTAGCTTAAATCTCTCTGATCCATGGTACCTTGAAGACTAGATTCGGTGCAGTCGACGAACATCATTCAAAATTTCAACTTCCCGTTCAGGTGCTTAAGTCCACCTTGAAGACTGGATTCGGTGCAATCAGACTCCGAATGCGGTATGCGCGTTAAATTTCATTAAATGCGGCAATCAAGGGATCCGCTTGGAGTCTAAAGCTTCGTGTGTCATCCTTGTGTTTTCAAGACACAGGCAAGTCCTCGTCTGATCCACAAAACAAAACAATAATCTTTTACCGGTTTGAACCGGAGATGACTTTGCATGGTGAACCGGTTTTATATGAGTGTAGAAGAGTTGCAATGCCGTTGACGGAGAGATATCACGACGTTAGTGGATTAGAGACTGTTCCGTTACAGTGGCGTCCTCCGTCTCCTAATATCAAAACGCTGACTGTTAATCGGTCAAAGTCTGTTAGCAATGATAACGAAATGATCGTTGACCGCTATATCTCGGATAACAACTGAAAAAGTTGTAATTACAAGAAGATGATCAAAGATGCTACAACATAACTTGCACCGGCTTGAGATATGAGTTTGATTAGCTTGAATCTCTCTGATCCATGGTATCCACTATCATGTTGTCTTCATCGTTGACCGCTATATCTCGGATAACAACTGAAATGTTAGAAGAAGGTGATGAAATAGATGAAAAATGCTCCAACATAACTTGCACCGGCTTGAGATATGAGTTTGATTAGCTTCAATCTCTCTGATCCATGGTATCCACTATCAGGTTGTCTTCATCGTTGACTGCTATCTCTCGGATAACAACTGAAAAGTTGTCTTCAATGATTCTAAGAAACTTGAAAGTAATTACAAGAAGATGATTTTACTGTCTTGTCAATGAATGTTATATTACAATAATATTTACGTTGAGCAAAAAGTTGTGTTTGAAGTCTAGTTCTTTTGGCCACAGGTACAGAAAGGTTATAGTGGTTGAGTATCATCAATCTGGTATTAGTGGTTGGAACAAGGTATGGATATGGAGAACATGGAATGAGATGGTTTCGATTTTCGTACAAAGATTCCATAAGTAAAAGTCAGTTGTTATCGGAGAGAATCTTCATCAATATAGTCCGGAAGTCAAACATATCAATTAAACATGCAAAAATTATGTTCTGAAAAAATATGGGTATCGAATGTATAGTCGGAGGACCACTTACAATGATTCATCAAAGTTGTACAAAGCTGGATGTTTTTACTGGAAACCAAAACGAGCAATAAACGAAGCGAAACGGAGAGATATAATTTTCTTGGCTTGGAAACAACTTAAAAGAAGCAAAAATGAATTAAAATTATTTTTTGGTGATTAACAGATAATTTTAAAGAATTAAAAGAAATTCAAGTTTTTTAAAAAAAAGGCCAAAGCGCCTAGCTTTGGTCAAAGCGCCTAGCTTTGGTCAAAGCGAGGCGCTTGAGTGCCTAGCTTTGGCCAAAGCTAGGCGCTTGACTGGTTTGATTAGACCACAAGCTCCTCGCTTTGACCAAAGCGAGGCGCTTTGGCCTTTTTTTTTAAAAAACTTGAATTTCTTTTAATTCTTTAAAATTATCTGTTAATCACCAAAAAATAATTTTAATTCATTTTTGCTTCTTTTAAGTTGTTTCCAAGCCAAGAAAATTATATCTCTCCGTTTCGCTTCGTTTATTGCTCGTTTTGGTTTTCCAGTAAAAACATCCAGCTTTGTACAACTTTGATGAATCATTGTAAGTGGTCCTCCGACTAAACCTAACTCGCAACAATTGTTTTTAATTCATTTTTAAGTGTTTTAATTACTTTTCGAGAAATGATAATTTTCAAATATTACAGAGGTGTTACCAAGCATGTCAAGAAATGATAATTTTCAAATATTGCAAGTCCAAATCATTGTACGATGTCTTTTTTCAGAGGACCTCGACTCTTGAGATGTTGCAGGTGTTTGAAAAGTTTGAACTAAAATTGAACTGTTATTTGGAATGTTCCTGTTTTCATATATTGCAGATCAAGGTGTTACCAAGCATGTCAAGAAATGGTAATTTTCAAATATTGCAAGTCCAAATCATTGTACGATGTCTTTTTTCAGAGGACCTCGACTCTTGAGATGTTGCAGGTGTTTGAAAAGTTTGAACTGAAATAACTTTTCATGCAAGCAAGTAAAATTCAGTTGTTTTACTAATTTCATAGTCTTGATACTTTAAACAATCGGATCGGCACTAACGCGGAAACCTTCGTTTTTGCAAAAACCTTCCTTCCTTATTATTATTATTATTATTATTATTTACATTATTATCGTAAAGCAAATACGATAATAATGTAAATAATAATAATAATGTAAAGGTAGATCAAACCAATCAAACCAGAGGGTCAATATTCATATATAAAGAACATAAAAGTTGTGTGTATGAATAGTGACCCTCTGGCAAACCCTGCGTAAAGGACTAAAGCCAGTGAGATTGATAACTGGACAGGTTAGCCAGGTGTTTGTCAAAAAGGTAGACCACACCACTAGAGCAAAAAGTTGTATGTATGAATAGTGACCCTCTGGCAAACTGGACAGGTTAGCCAGGTGTTTGTCAAAAAGGTAGAGCACACCACTAGAGCAAAAAGTTGTGTGTATGAATAGTGACCCTCTGGCAAACCCTGCGTAAAGGACTAAAGCCAGTGAGATTGATAACTGGACAGGTTAGCCAGGTGTTTGTCAAAAAGGTAGACCACACCACTAGAGCAAAAAGTTGTATGTATGAATAGTGACCCTCTGGCAAACTGGACAGGTTAGCCAGGTGTTTGTCAAAAAGGTAGAGCACACCACTAGAGCAAAAAGTTGTGTGTATGAATAGTGACCCTCTGACAAACCTGCGTAAAGGACTAAAGCCAGTGAGATTGATAACTGGACAGGTTAGCCAGGTGTTTGTCAAAAAGGTAGACCACACCACTAGAGTAAAAATTTGTGTGTATGAATAGTGACCCTCTGGCAAACCTGCGTATGAATAGTGACCCTCTGGCACACCACTAGAACATTAATCGGTTTCATCTTTGTTTTCTTGAGTTGAACTTTCCATGATCTACCTTTATCATCTCAGAGAGATATCTGTCAACGATGAAAGGGAACCCGAAACAATAGAAGTCCACCACTAGGGCAAAAAGTTGTGTGTAAGTTTTATTTAGCGTAAAAAGTTCATTGTACATATACCTCCTTATCTAAAAAGTTGTGTGTACATTACCGTTGTGTGTATGAATAGTGACAACTAGAAGTCCACTCTGTTACTTCATTGTACATATACCTCCTTATCTAGAAGTCCACCCTGTTACTTCAAGTAGAAAAAGATGAAGAAGAATAAATGAAGTCTATTATAGAGGTTAGTAGGTTACTCATTACCGTTGAAGGTAAACATGGACAGTGAGAAGTGAGATTGATAACTTCTCTATGGAAGTTGCTAAAATAGTTAAACAAAAGCTGAAATTGAACAGTTATTTGGAATGTTCCTGATATTTACAGTTTTGCTTTTTTTGGTGAAAATGAACTTGAAGAAATGATTTGGTTGAAGAAATTCAGTTTGTTGGACAGTGAGTAATATAACTGGACAGTAAGATTGATAACTTCTCTATGGAAGTTGCTAATATAGTTAAACAAAAGCTGAAATTGAACAGTTATTTGGAATGTTTCTGATCATTACAGTAAAATTCATGGGAAATTGGATTTTAACACCCTGAACTATTGACAATTGGCCGCTGACGCACTGAACTACAAAATTGACCAACACCCCACTATACTTTTAACTTATTGGCCTGTATCACCCTCAGACTAACCATGGTTAATTTTTGCTGACGTGGCATGGTGACGTGTCCATTTTTGCTGACGTGGCAGGGGGAATAAGCTGACATGGCATGGACACATCACCTGCCACGTCAGCAAAAAATGGACACGTCACCATGCCACGTCAGCAAAAATTAACCATGGTTAGTTTGAGGGTGATACAGGCCAATAAGTTAAAAGTACAGTGCGTTGTTGTTCAATTTTGTAGTCAGTGCGTCAGCGGCCAATTGTCAATAGTTTAGGGTGTTAAAATCCAATTTCCCAAAATTCATTAGCCAGGCGTTTGTCAAAACGAACAATTAAAATAAACTTTTCATGCAAGCAAGTAAAATTCAGTTGTTGGACAGTGAGATTGATAACTGGACAGGTTAGCCAGACGTTTGTCAAAACGAACAATTAAAATATACTTTTCATGCAAGCAAGTAAAATTCAGTTGTTGGACAGTGAGATTGATAACTGGACAGGTTAGCCAGACGTTTGTCAAAACGAACAATTAAAATATACTTTTCATGCAAGCAAGTAAAATTCAGTTGTTCGGACAGTGAGATTGATAGGTGGCAGGAAAAAGCTGACATTTTGTTCCTTGTTGCAGAAAGAAATCAACTGTCGGATCGACGATTTTGTTTACCCTCCCATTGACATAAAAAATGTTTTTTTGAAAAACGTCTGACTGAAAAAAAAAACTAACTCAAAAGAAAAAAAAATGTTAAACCTTAAACTCAAAAGACCAAAAAAAAAAATTTATCCGAAGCGCCTCGCTTAGGCCTAAGCGAGGCGCTTCGAGTAAAAAATCAGCTTTTTCTGACCTCGTACCGAGGTAGTTAAAAAGCAAAGAAAGCGCCTCGCTTAGGCCTAATGGAGGCGCTTTCAGGGGGGGTGAAAATAGAAGTGGGGGGGGGGGGGGGGTGAAATAGACCATGCCTATTAATTTTACATATGAAATAGAATGATGCGCTTTACAGTTACATGCATGAAAGCTTCGGGTAGCAAATAACCTAAAACAATTAAAAATATATCTCCAGTGTTAACGCCTAACCTTAAACAATGTATAACTCTAATATTAATATCTAACCTAAAACAATGTATAACTCCAATGCTAACGCATGTTGAAAATATAATTCATATTTACTGATTTGAACATAATTAGTGACTTGCCTATACATGATTAATGATTTACCTTTACACTTTGTGTTTTTTTTTCCTGTTTGAACAAAACACAACAAAAAATAGTCGTTTTTTTTTCTGTTTTTTATATAACACTATGATACTCGTTGGAAAGATAATAAAACGCTCGTTAATTTAGTGTAATTTTTTTCTTTTAAACATCTCGTATATAAAAGATATTAACGTTTAAAAAATTATGGGAGGAAACATAAGAAAGAAAAATCTAATTTTATTTTTAAATTATTTTTTTCCTAAAATATCTCAATGCCACATGGGATGACACATGGCACACTCAAAAAGAAGAATGCCTCTTTGAGTGCCATGTCATTAAAATGGCTTTGATTTATTATATGTATAGATAGATGAAAGGGGTAAGTACTTAAATCGGAAACTGATATTTGGTAAACCATGTATTGTCATTGTCACAGGATTATAATGTATGTCATGTGTAGTCGAGGAGAGTTATAGGGCGTTATGGGGATTAAAATATTATAAAGTAATAGAAAGGGGTTATGGGACGTTATGGAAAAAGAGGGTGTAGTGGGAAGGGGCATTATGGGGCTTTAGAGCACTCACAACCCATCCACCAAATGTATGTGAGTGTGTCCACCAAATTATATAGGGTGAGTGTAAGTGGTTGTGAGTGAAGGAGAGAGAAAATATTTGGTGGAAACACTGTTCCACCTTAATATATGAAAAGTTATTGTTCACCCCTATATATATTTTAATGTTTTTGTAAGTAGTTGTGAGAATGTCCTTTGTGGCTAGATGTGAGCCATGGCTCTATCCTCTCATATTGTGCCATGTCAGCGCCTACTTGGCAGAGTAATAAAGCTGCTGGTCACTCACCCGATGGTGTTGTGACTAGAGATGAGCAACAGTTTTATCCAGTTTTTTTTAAACATTAATAAAAAATATAAAAAAACATTATATTACATAAAATTAAAAATCATAAAAACTAATATAAAAGAACAAGTTCCCCAAAAAAAAAACTAAAAAGAAAAAAAAAAGCCAAAAAAAAATAGAAAAAAGGGTCCTCCTCCTTTTCCCCACAAATCTTCTTCTTCCCCCCACAAATCTTCTTCCTCCCCCAACAAACAAACCTGCAACAAAAAAAAAATAGAAAAAATATGTAGACGTGTAGGTGTTCATCATCTTCATTCTTCATCCTCTTCAAACACACAAAATAAAGCAAAAATAAAAAAAATAAAATAAATCTGATTTCACCTCGATAGCCCACGCGATCCGGCTCACGGCTGCTCGCTGGCGCGGTCGTTGACGTGTAAGTGTTGTGGTTTCGGCGATCCACGTGGCTCGCAACGTCGTTCGCGCAGATCTGGTCGCGCATCACAACGGACAGTCTGAGTGAGGAGAGAGAAAATGTAATGATAAAAGTATGAAAAAATATTATTATTTTAATTAGGAGAGAGGGGATTTAGGGGTAAAGTATTGATTTTTAGTGTAATTTGATGGATGAGATTTGGTGGAGGGGATGTGAATGCTTTTATAAATGATTGTGTAATCTTTGGTTAATTATTCTTTTCTTATTTAAATAATAATATTAAATAGTTAATAATATTTCATTAAATATATAAAAATTACAAATACTAAAAAAATACAAATACTAAAAAAATTACAAATACTAAATAAAAAATACAAATACAAATACTCATAGGTTATATTTTTCCTCGATTTTTTTCTTTTGTTTCAAACATATTTCCAAGGCCTTGCCGATTAGGTGGTCGTGAGACTTCGTGTAAAAGTCAAAGTCGCGTTGAAATTGTCGATCCTTCATAAGCTCAACCACCTCTCGGTTTTCTTGGATACGCTGAGCCCCGATGTCGCGTATGTCTTGGAGCCGCTGGTTCATCTCAGCAAACGCCGGGATTAACTCGTTCACCCCCGACGACAAAGACTCCGCCCGGGCGGCTCGAGCAGTGCGTCGACAGGGCGGACGAGGTATCTCATCCACCCCCTCCTCCCTGCAAAATAGGGATTTTCTTCGGCGTTTAGGTCGACATAACGCGCGTCAGACGTAGGGGTTTCGGGATCAACAATATCCCAAGTAGGGGTGTAAACGAGCCGAGCCCGAGCCTGACTGGGCTCGGCTCGGGCTCGTTAAGGTTTTGTAAAGCTCGAGCTCGGCTCGGTTCGAGCCTACAATCTTGAGCTCGAGCTCGGCTCGCTAGCAGAATCCAAAGCTCGAGCTCGGCTCGAGGTGATTTGAGAATCTCAAACGAGCTCAAAACCTCGGCTCAAGCTCGCAAAAGTTTGGCTATAACTTAGGCTCGCGAGCCCAATCGTTAAGGCTATAACTTAGGCTCGGCTGTAACTTAGGCTCGGGCTCTAGCTCGTTAAGGTTCGATTAGGCTCGCGAGCCCAATCGAGCTTTGTATCTAGGGCTCGAGCTCGGGCTCGATAACTAAACGAGCCATATTTCAGGCTCGGGCTCGGGCTCGTTAAGGCTCGGCTCGTTCGAGCTTTTTACCGAGCCGATCCCGAGCCGCTACGTGTCATTTACACCCCTAATCCCAAGTATCATTTCTTAACAAGGCCTCAATCTCATCATTCATTGCATTGATCCAATTTTGATCTTTGCAAGCTTGATGATAAAACTTAGGTTCTATAGACTTATTTAACACAGAAGTGAAACAAAAATTTTCAGTGGACAGGTTTGAATAATTCACAAAATTTTCCAATCCATATTTGACTTTCCCCTCAATTATAAAATCATCCAACCTTTTTGGTAGTACAGAATTTCTAGTAGACCTTCTAACAACACTAGGCTGATTCTGAGGTGTTGTATGTCCCTCAGAATTCAGATTTGTTTCATTGTCATATTTCTCATCCTCAGCCCTGCCTAACTCATCCCTAACCCTACTTGCTTGCTGACTGCTACCAGTCTCAGCATCCTTATAAGTAGTCTTAGGATTCTGAGTTGGATGCTGAGAGCCATGAGCTTCTGACTCTAAGTTGTCTATTACCCTCTTATCATCATTGGGAACACCTAGATTAGCTGAGTGTTGTGTATTAGTACTATCATAAAGATAAAAAAATTGTATTATTAATATTCTCATAATTTTTAGGATCAAAGTTTTTGGTTATATGACCTTCCTTAAATGGAAAAATTGACTCATAAAACCTAACATCTCTAGAAACATAACTTGTTTTTTATCAAGATTCCACAACTTATATCCCCTTTTTTTCATTTGAATATCCAATTAATACACATTTTTCAACATGACTTTCAAATTTATCAGAATTATTTAACACAGTACTGTAACACAAACACCCAAATACTCCAAGTCTTTCTAAAGAGGGTTTATATCCATACATTAACTCAAATGGTGTCCTACCTTTCAACACAGAAGATGGGGTCTTGTTTATAAGATACACAGCAGTTAATATACATTCAAACCAAAATTTTAAAGGAAGACAACTTTGGAATAACAATGACCTAGCCACATTTAACAAATGTCTATGTTTCTCTCTACTAGACCATTCTGTTGAGGTGTATATGGACATGAAGTTTGATGAAAGATTCCAAGTTTATTACAAAAACCTTTAAACTGAGCATTAACAAACTCAGTGCCATTATCACTTCTGAAAATTTTAACAAACCTTTTAAACTGATTTATTAAACAAGTTGTGAAATGAACAATGTTATCAAAAACTTCAACTTTAGACTTCATAAGATACACCCAAACAGCCCTAGTATACCTAAAACCATCCCTACTAGTCACTCTATAGGGAACCCAAACATCCAAGTGAACAACATCTCCTAAGCTGGAAGTTTTGTGTTCACTAATTGGGAAAGGTTCCCTATGTAGTTTGGCTTTATGACAAGTCTCACAAGGATGATCATTTCCAATACTTTTAATTTTTTAAATCAGATTTTAACACTACAATATTTGATGGGTGTCCTAACCTAGCATGCCATAAATCAGTTAACTCACTATTAGACACACTAGCACATGACAAAGCAGAGGACTCACCACAAAAATATAGACCATCATGCTCATTACCAGTCACTAGAACCTTCTTGGTTAAAGAATCCTGAATGTAGCATTTAGATTCATCAAATGAAACACTCAATTTACTATCCTTGGCAAGTTTATTGACAAATAGCTGATTCACACAGTAATCAGGGACTACAAACACATCATGCAGAGTGACATTATTACTTAGTTTAACATCACCAATTTTAGTAACTTTAGCAAATGTTCCATTTGGAAGATTTACTTTTATATTTAAATCTTTTACATCAATTTGATTTATTAAACCCTTATCACTCATAACCATATGTTGGTTAGCCCCTGAATCACAAATCCATCCTAATACTCTATACTTGTCTTTAAAACTAGCAAATGAAAAAATTCTTTTAGAATTTCCACAAAAACTAAAGGAACACCAAAACACATTGTTCATACCTGCTGCATTACAGCTGGTAGAAGATTCATCAGACCTTTTATTTTAACAGACTCAACAACTGAGCAACCTGTTCAGAAGTCAAAACACTAGGAGAAGCAGAGTTATTACTCTCAGCAGAAGCAGAAATTATATTACTATTACCCACAGCCTATGATCTCAAAACACTTGTCAATACTATGACCAGTTTTATTACAGTGAACACACTTCAAATTCTGGTTTGTGTTTTTATTAGTTTTCTTTTTATCAACAGACTGACTTGCCTTATCAAAGAAACCCATGTTTTGACTTGGATCCTTTGAACCAGGAGTGCTAGAATTTCTGTGGGATTCTTCCCTATAAATTATAGCAAAGGCCTCTTTAACAGTAGGTAGAGAGTCCCTTATCAACAAATTAGTTCTAACAGACTGATAGGTATTATCAAGACTCATTAAGAACTGCATTAGTTTAATCATACTATTAAAGTCATTAAATTGTTTAGTAGCATCACAGGTATAAGCAGGTAACTGCAGTATCAGGTCAAGCTGATTCCACATGACATTTAACTTGTGGTAATATTCTAAAACAGATGTACCATTTTGAGTAAATGAATTAATTTGTTGATACAAATTGAACACTACTGACCCATCTACCTTATTGTAAGTTTCCTTAAGTTCCCTCCAAACCTCTAAGGCTAACTTGGAATAGACTTGTCCCAAGTATAATTCCTCAGAGGTTGAGTTAAGTATCCAGGTCAAGACAATAGAATTACATCTATTCCATTATCTTTCAAGAACAGGATCATTAGTTGGTTTAATACAATCCCCATTGATAAAGCCTAACTTATTTTTAGCTTGTAATGCCAGTATCATAGCATTAGCCCAAACATTGTAATTATCTGTTTCCTTTAAGTTTTACACTAACAATGGTCAAATTTGCTGAGTCACTAGGGTGTAGGTACAAAGGGTCACTAGGGTCAAGTTTACCTACTAATGTGACAGTATTATTAACCACCCTATTATCATCACCATATTTATGGAAAGGATTATCATCATCAGCCATGTTTCAAGAATCACACAAGAAATCTTGATACACACAAATCAAGCAAGTAACAATCAACAAACACACCAGATCAGTAAAACAAGAACAGAATAAGAACAACACACACCTAGGCGAAACCAAGCCAGGGACCAGATCACAGGTTCGTCACTCAAGGTGCCTGTGCAAGCCTTAACTTGGGAGCCTTTCTAACCTGGATTACTAGACATGACACACCAATTATTGAGTCTCAATGTCGGTCCACCCTAACCCGGCCAGGCGACTCCTAGACACTGACAACAACAAGAAAAATAACCAAACACAAACAAGAACAATCTCACCAAATAAAACCCAAGTTAGGGTTTCGCCTGTAAAACTCGTAACTAGTAACCTTCTCTTAGGGTTACTAGTCAGAGAACAAGAAAAACAAGCTTCCAAGTGTTCCAGAGTCCAAACAGTATCCAATCAGATTTCCAAACCCTAGATCTGACGATGAACTTCAGACCTAGGATACACAGCGCAAATCGTCTTCTTTAATCAAGAACCCACTTGATCCGTCAACAGAAAACCCTAATACCCACGAAACTCCAAGAACATAGGACAAACCCTAGAATGATGGAAGACGAACAGACCAGAGCCTTATAGCTCTGATACCATGTAAAATTTCATGGTTTATTCACCTTATTCAACAATAAAGAACAAAACAACCACAATACTATCACAATTACAGATTCAACCTCTCAACAATCTCTAACCCAACCCAACCTAACATATCATCAATAGATCATCAACCCTAACACGATTGAATCTGGCTAACCTAGTTGAAAGACTGAAACGAGAGAAACCCTAATCGAACGTACAAAAGAGAGCAACTGATCTAAAAACTAGAGAGAGAAGGGAAACACATTCCTTATATACTAGACTCTCAACACAGCTCTCGAAAAGAATAGACGAACAAGATTTAATCTCTCAAATAAGATCAACGGGTGAAACACATTGTGTTTGTTTCACCCGGATTGCCACGTTGGCACTCCAATCTCTAATGGGCTAATATCAGCTGGACTCTATCTACTGGACTTGATAAAGAAGCTGGACTGGGTTTACGATCATTCCTCCTTAATAGTCCATCAACAATTCTCCAGCCATTCCAAATAATATGCACACATTACAAACATATTTGAATTAGTAAATATTATTAATAAAAGTGTAAATAAAAGTTGTATATTGAAAATATGTACAATGACATATTTTAACATTTCCTAGTCAGAGTTTAACGGTTTGTCCATAGCAATATTTCGACCCCAAGAGGGCAAGGGTTCATTTTTAATAGACTAAGGTTCGTTATTCAAAAAGAGGTAGTGGCACAGCTTGTTGCCCGCCTACCTATTATCCTAATGTAATTTGCCATTTATGAAATAAAATTGGGATAAAAAGAATTCACAAGAAAAAAAAGGTTCTTGTTTAGTGCCGAAATATATTGTAAAATTATGTATCATCTATTTATTTTTTGTTTTGTTTAAGCGATGGTTTTGCAGAGTGCTAGCCCATTCTTATACTATCTTATTACGTATTTATATTTTATAAATTGATGGATGGTGAAGAAACATAATTTCATACAGTAATTCAAGTATTTTAGGATAATTATGTTTAAGTGCTTAAAGTTGATTTATCTTTCGAATGATTTTGTCTAGTGTTTGCAATTAACAATGTTGTTATTATATTTTCAAACTAAAATTGGTTGCCTTATTTCGTTCGTATTTATTTATGTTCATTTGCGTTCGTTTTTTTATGTGTGTTCATTTGTGTCCATTTAGAAAGTTAACGAACAAACACAAATACATTTATTTCCTTAACAAACGAACACAAACAAAGAATTTTATTTAGTTATGTATCTTGTAAAAGCATAACAAACGGACATGTCTATTCAGTTCGGCTAATTTACAGCCCTGATGCCATCTTGTAAAATAACATCCTTTTTTGTTATTTCTATTCTAACACTATAATCTTATCGACGGTTATATCAAGGACCAAAAGTGGAGTGACCATAGTTTTTAATTTCTTAAAACTCAGATATAAACATCAAATTTGATTTAACTTACCTTACTATTAATTACTTGACATTATTTATCGTGGCTTTTTTAATTTTCAAATATATTTAGAAAAAAAAAGTTACATTTATTCCTTTATCGTTTACCTCGTTGTTTCTATGAAAACAGCCCTAAATTACTAACCACCTTGATGGAAAAAACTGAAACTCTGTTGGCTCAAACATAAAAACCTTTTTCTCTAACTAAAGCCTCATTTTCACCATTGACACCCGACTCCAAATCAACATGAAGGCATATATGGAATAGGATTTGGGATTCTAGGGAATGCAGTATGGTGCTAACGATGAAAGAAAGGATAGGAATTGTAAACATGGCATACCAACATTGATGTTTAAAGATGCGTGTTGGAATAACTAGAAATGGTAAACATGGCATGGTAAATGGGGCATATCAACAACGTTGATGTTTAAAGACACGTGTTGGAATAAATAGAAATGGTTTTTTTTCACAAAAACAAATTGCTAGCTAGTTATCATTCCAAACTTGTAAAAATTACACCAAGATAGCAGGCAAGAAAGGTATAATTTTATTTTATGCTGTTAAATTACTTTAAGTATTTATTTAGTCTCTCCTTAAGCATTAATTAATATAACTTTTTAGTTGTCAAAAAAATGCGTTCATTGCTTAACTTAAAATCTTCAAGAGACATGTTCTCCATGACAATTATAGAATTGTCAATTAATGCACTAGCAATTATCAAGATCATGATGATTGTTGTCTTGACAAAAATATTGTCCGTAACATATATATTCAAGATATATGTTCACAATTATTCAAGAACATCATGATTGTCAATATATACAAAAATGATCCTTCAAACTCTTAAGGTGTCAAGACGCGTGTTGGAATAAATAGAAATGTTTTTTTTTTCTCAAAAACAAGTCGCTAGCTAGTTATCATTCCAAACTTGTAAAAATTACATCAAGATAGCAGGCAGGTGAGCAACAAGCTGCACCGCCACCCCTTTCTGGATTACGAACCATAATCTACTAAACACAAACCCCTGCCCCCTGGAGTTAAGACATTGCTATCAAAAACAGGCGAAGACCTAAAAAACAAGGCCTCGCGGAAAACAAATTACAACATATACAAAGGAAAATTACACCATTATTTTCAAATGAGGTTCCTGAAGCTCGATCTATTTTTTAATCATAAAAACGATAGCAACTTCCCAAGTCTTTAAGGCTTTATCTTTAAAAATCTTTTCGTGCCGAATACTCAATCAATAAAAATGGAAAAAATATAAAACAAAAAATCCTGTCAGGTTTATTATAACTTGGTTCGTTATAGGTTTAGCAACTTAAATGCCCAGGACTAGTATCAAAAAAATGCCCAGGACTAGTTTTTAAAACTTTAAAATAGCCCATATCCAATTAGCCCAGGTACATACTATTTTGTCCAACTTTTTTTTTGAACGGCTAAACGAAACTTTATTTCACCAAAAAAGAACATCCCTTACATCCATAATCGCCCAGGCACATTTAGCCAGCGGCTACCTGGGCCAAAATCTACACTAACTATTACAATTATTATAAATACAACTTTTTTGATTCACCTATACCTCTATATCGCCTTTAACCATTATCAAAGACCGAAAATGCCCACCAATCAACTTTTGTCAGATCCGCCCACTTTGCCCGGTTTATCATCCACCAATAGGTCTCCAATTTGACTTCTTCAATCAACGCCGGCGTCGGAATACTTTTATTATTAAAAACTTTGTCGTTTCTTTTCAACCATAATTTCCAAACCCCCAAAAATACTACCGCTCGTATCACTTTCTTTAAGTAATTGCTGATTCCAGACAATGCCGAAGTGCAGTCAAGCAGCTGATCTAATGAGAGCGCATCCTTTAGCTCATGAACCTTTAGCCACTCCCCAATATTCCACCACTCCCCAATTTTGTCCAACTACATCATCCAATATCCATATCGTTATCTATGGTGAAGTAATTACACCTGGTTCTGAAACAGTAACAGGAGAAAAAAAAGATGGAGATGCGGGGTATCGATCCCCGTACCTCTCGCATGCTAAGCGAGCGCTCTACCATCTGAGCTACATCCCCGACCCATTATCAACCAACCTAATTATTTTTTTGACAAACAGAACTCTGTGCTGTGGACCTCAACAATCCAAGGTTTATTTTGTTCAGAGCAACTCTGCACCCATTCACAAAACCCACAATCAATCGAAATGCTTCGAAGATTCATATCACAGTCTTCTTTACCACAACGATATCGTTACCTCATCACCCAACAACAACAACAACCCTTAGCCGACACATTCCGTCGACGTTTTTCTTCCAATGATGCATCATCTAATATTCCGGTCCACGAACAACCGACGGACGCTCAGTTTTCAGATGAATATACTTCTCAACCGTCCGCCAGAATATCCGTAGACCGGTCTGGCTTAAACAACCCTACCGGTTCAACTTCTTTCTACTTATTTATTGTTATTTGTTATATGTGTTTCAGTTTAGATGTTATGACCTGAGTTTTATTGTTATTGCAGAGCACTCTCATGAACCTTGTGTTGATTCGGAGCTTGTTAAGCATCTTAAGAGTATTATTAAGGTTTTAATTGCACCTCTGCCTCTCTATTTTATACTTAATTTGTTTTAGTTAGCTGAAGAATAAACACTGGTTGTCTCCTACTGTTAGGTAATTGTGTTATTATTTGTCCTAACTCACACATTCCAATTTTGTTTTAAGAAGCACCAAGGCCGGTGGGTAGGGGTGAGCGTATTGCACCGAATATCTTACCGATACCGTACCGAACCGAGGGTGTACGGTATCGGTACTCACATTTAGAGGTTTTCGGTTTCGGTACGGGATTGGTATGATATCGGTATTTTAAGGTCAAATACCAATACCATACCCGTACCGTACCGTATGTTTTCGGTATCGGTATTGGGTGTTGGGAGTGCTCATCCCCACTGGTGGGTGTGGAGGAGCCCCATCACTTGGGGATGGGCCTCCACATCAGCCGCCACGTCACTGTGGGGCAGGCTCATCACCCAAGCGATGGAGCAAGGGTGTGGGGGGCGGCGGTTTGGGAGGCTTGGAGGATATGGTGGTGTGGGGTTGTGGTTGGGAGGTTGTTGGCAGCGAGGAGGGAATAGAGGTTTTTGATTTGAAAGAGGGTGGTGATGTTGGAGAGTTGTAGGTGATGTTGGAGTTGCAGGTGGTGTTGGCGGGGTTTGTGTGGTTGAGTGCATGGAGAAGATGACTCAAGACCCACAAAGAGGCCTGTCACAATCGTCCACCAAGCGACAAAAGAGACGCGCCGGGCCTAGAGGGGGCGGTGTTAGTCCCCTGGCCGGCCCTCAACGTCCCGGGGACGTTCCCCACACCCAACAGCCTAATAGTAGTAGAGTGTTAGACTGTTAGTCCCCCCATTGCTTAATGTATTTTATTAAACTTATCAAGATTTAAGCATAGGATGCGCACAATCATATCATTACTTGTTTATGACACTGCTGTATTAATGTTTTAACATAACTAATTGGTTTGTATTGCTTATTTATTATGCATATGTGAACACTAAACACTGAATTCCTTTTGGCTATTGAAGTCAAATTTCACCATTTTTTTGGATCTCTTGTTTGTTGGAGATTTGATTTTTAGTTATTTTTGGCTTTGTTTGTATTTTCGTGATGAGTTTTGAGTTTTTTCAGTTTAGAGGTGGTCCAATATCGGTTGCCGAGTACATGGAAGAAGTGCTGATAAATCCCAAGGCTGGGTTTTATATTAATCGGGATGTTTTTGGGGCAGAAGGGGACTTTATAACCTCTCCTGAAGTAAGCCAAATGTTTGGAGAGGTAATTTGTAGCAGTAACACAAAATTTTTTTCACTTTGAAGTGGCCATTGTTATCCAAACATTTGTGATTCCTGAATTGAGTTATACCACAAAGTCTTATGTTTTATTTATCTATGTGTTGTTATTGCTTCAGATGATTGGTGTTTGGGCAATGTGTTTGTGGGAGCAAATGGGCCAACCGAGTAAGGTCAATCTAGTTGAGCTTGGGCCAGGAAGAGGAACCCTCATGGCTGATCTTCTACGGGTATAGTACTTTTTATGCTCGATATATGCTTTACTATTTCTGTCATTAGTTCTTCTTTATTAGTATTTTTGCTATGCCAATTTGTCATTGATAATATGGGGAAATGATTTGTTGTTAAATGCTACTTCCAACCACAGGGTGCTTCAAAGTTTGAGAAGTTTACACAGTCCATAAACACACACATGGTTGAAGTCAGTCCAGCGCTAAAGAAAATCCAAAAGAGAACGTTGGAATGCAATAATGAAGATGATGCTGATGACAATAATGCTATCACCTTGACTGGAATACCTGTGTCATGGCACTCGACCTTGGAGGAGGTTCCAACTGGATGTAAGGATGTTATTATGTGTTGCTAATAATATTTTACTTCGTTGTTTTTAAGTTCATCCCCCTTCCCTATATCTATGGGGCTGCTCTTGTTTTTGGCACACATATCTCGTGTTTTACATAATATCTTTCATATTTTAAAGAGAATCATTGTTATCAATGTATGTAGATGTGATCGATTTGTATGTCCTTAAAAAAAATACGAAATCATATCCAGCCAACTATTTAGAATCTATTCTTAAAAATACTGGAGTTTTTCTGATATGCAACAACTACATTGTTGAATACAGTGCATCTACCGTTGGTTAGTTAATTTCCATGTCACTAGAAAAAAAATGGAATTAGCAATATTAGGGTTATTTTCAGTAATTGATCCATGATCTACCTTGGTGCGTGTGCTTTCACATTAAGAAATATGAATGGATAAGGTAGTGATGAACTTTGAAATGCTCATGTTTTTCCCTGACTTCATTCTTTTCCTTTCATGCAGTGCCAACAATTATTGTTGCTCATGAATTCTTTGATGCCTTACCAGTTCATCAGTTTCAGGTTTATTTAGTTGCTTATGTTTATCCCTTTTCTGATGCATGTTCATATATTTCCTCATTGTTTATTGTATTCCAAACATTGCGGGGATTCTTTGAAAGAAAATTTGTTTCTTTCCAACCCTTTCTCTTCTTAAGAATGTTTTATTTTTTTGCATCTAAAGATATAGGTTAAAATACTTGTATCCTGAAAAAAGTTTATTTCTTGTTAGTATTTAGTTGCAAAATACTTGCAATAAAAGTGCTTCATTCCCACTAAATTTCCTCATTTTTTAAAATCATGAATGGTTCAGAGCAAGTGATCTTTGGATCTTCTCTGACTCTCCATACCGAAAAACATGCAATGCTTGACTTGACAGTTATTTCGCTAGTAGTCTTTGACTAATAATTAAATCCAAAAATACCCCTAAATTGAAATAAAGGAGAAAGTTCATGGATTATCATCAACCTTGCCAATATCTTGGTAAATTGGGATTATAAACAAGGAAAAAAGAATTACCCAATGCTTGTGCTCGTTGTTATGCATGCTAGTAATTACATTGTTAATCACTGTTTGATCCAGAAAGCTTCCCGTGGCTGGTGTGAAAAAATGATTGATGTTGGAGAAGATTCACAGTATGTCTTTTAATTTTATTTACGATAGACTAATACCATATATTCCATTGGGGCATGTCTTCAATAGCTTTCTAATTTAATTAATTGTTTCCCTTTTGTGTTCACTCTTCAGGTTCCGTGTTGTGCTGTCACCTCAACCTACACCAGCAACACTCTATCTTCTAAAACGTTGCAAGTGGGCCCAGAATGAAGAGTTGACTAAGCTCGAACATGTTGAGGTTTGCCCCAAAGCAATGGAATTGACACAAACCATAGCCAAGAGAATAGGTAGTGATGGTGGTGGGGCGCTTATAATTGATTATGGCTTGGACTCGATAATCTCTGACAGTCTTCAGGTCTGTCACACTTTAACGTTATGCAATATTTGGAGTGAAATATACTTTTTGTTTAGATCTCTGATTATAATGGGTAGCAAATTGGACAGGTTGGGTAATGGGTCAAATAAGGTTGGATTGACCCATCAACACTTTTTGTCCATCCTTTTGGATTCAATAAATAATTAATTTATCAAACACGATTAAAATAACTAATTAACTATTACAATATAATGATTCAAATATTTTGAATAAAACATTAATATCCCTTTTTTATAGGCAATTCGAAAACATAAGTTTGTTAATATTCTGGATGATCCGGGTTCTGCTGATCTAAGTGCGTACGTTGACTTTCCTGCAATCAAACATTCTGCTGAGGAAGTTTCAGGTCTGCGATCTTTACTTGTGATCATGCATAATCACTCCCATAATAATTACAGACTTACACCTAAAAAAATTGTTTTTTTTTAATTAAATACCAGTACATATAAATTTGAAATGATTGCAGAAGACGTGGATGTATACGGACCCATCACTCAGTCCCAGTTTCTTGGTAATCTTGGGATAAATTTTCGTGTGGAAGCATTGCTGCAAAACTGCACAGACGAGCAAGCAGATTTACTGAGAACAGGGTACTGGCGGTTAGTGGGGGACGGTGAAGCCCCATTTTGGGAAGGTCCAGATGAGCAGACGCCCATTGGGATGGGTAGTCGGTATTTGGCAATGGCTATTGTTAACAAGAAGCAAGGTACTCCAGTTCCATTCCATTAGCATAAATTATCTTTTTATTAAAGGAAAATAATTCATGTCATTTGTTTTGAGTCGAATAAATACCACATTTTTTTGACTTCATTTATCATGCGCATGTGTCTTCCATGTGCTCATGATTTTTAAGACCAAACATATTTACTGGGTTACATGGCAAGTTGAAGTTTAAACTTGCTTATCAAGCTTAGAATGCAAGAATTACACAGGATACCCCTAGCTATTGGAAAGCGAATTCAAAAGATTTTTGTTTTACTAACCACGACGCGCTAGTTGAAACAGGAAATATAAATATAAGCTACTTTTCTTGGTCTCTTAGCTAACATGAACTAAATCAGGGAACCCCTTATGTGTTGACGTAGTTTAGCTTCTATAATCGCCCATTTTATAGGTTGCACACGACTATGTAAACCAGAATCATATAGACGTGTTCCAAAATATATGCGGGATTGATTATTTCCACACCAATTTAATTGTATATATGTGTGATTACGTGCTTTAAAGTAAATTCATCGATTGCGAACACCCTACAAAGCACATGTCAATGTAAATATGAGATTACACAGTCGTGTCTCCTTGTAATTTACATGGTTTTGCAAGTGTGACAATATATAATTGTTTGTTCTCGTGTAAACTTTTAAAACAATGACACAAAGCTACACGACTAGGTAAATGTAAGATTACATAGTCGTTCGTTCTAGCTGCTTCACGTGCATTTGTAATGCTTGTTTCCGGGGTGTCTTTAAAGGGGTTCATGCGGCTGTCTTTTTGAGATCCCACAAACCAGTGTTTGTTTTCGTTAATCCTTATTTCTTCTTTATTTTTCTTTCAAGCTTTCGGTCTCTATTGTGCTATCTTGTGGGGATTCAACTTAGCAAAAACAAATATGAAATTAAAAAAATTGTAAAGTGCTCAAGCAAATTGTCCATCACAGTCAACAAACTCTTAGGTTGGTTAATACGTTATACAGTCATCGCGTGACCAAATTAGACATCCGAAGGCATTATTACCGGTTTAGAAAGAAAGAAATCAATAGAGTTGAATGAATGGGTTTTTAAAGGGAAAATAGATTTAATTACTCCAAACTATCGCCTATTGGCGGATAATACTCCCAACTATCACTTTGGCCAATAGCACTCCCAACTTCCAACTTATTTTCTTCCATCACCCCAAAACTAACTGAGGTCTAACCTAGTTAGTCTTCGTGGCCAAAATGTAAAAACCTAAACTTAAGGGAAAGTTTACGTGGCAAAAATGTAAAAACCCAAACTTAAAGGACTTTTTTGAAAATTTTATATTATTATTATAAATCCCAACCCCTCCCCCCCTTCTTCTTCTTCTGCAGATATAAGCACCACCCATCTCCACAACCTTCACCAGCCACCACCACCACCACCACCCTTCGCCGTCCACCACCACCCTTCACCCTCCACCACCACCATCACCCCCTCTTCTGTAACAGACCCCCCCACCCCTCTTTCTTCTTCTTCTTCTTCTTCTTCTTTTTTCTTCTTCTTCTTCTTCTTCTTGTGACAGACAACAATCCCCACCAACCACCGCCTCCACCACCATCCCCAACCACCGTCTCCCTGCACCAACATCCAGCATCACCAATCTTCATCAACAACCATCGTCTCCCTCTACCCCTACTCTACCACCAACGCCGACGCCACCACTGATCTCTCTCTCTCTCTTATGGTCGTTCGACCGGAGGTTTCAGGCGACGAGTGACACCAGTTCATCACCTACACCAACAAAACCCTAAATTCGAGCATCATCACCTACACCAATATTTACAGAAATTACAGAGAGAGAAAGACAATGAGGTAGATTAGAAAGCGCGACCATCACCTATACCAACCGGCGGTGACACCACCACCATATTTATCTTCATCGCCGGTTGACTTTTACGTTGACTCTCGATTTGGAAGCATATCGACTTGTAAGTCCCAAGCAAACCCACCCTTATGTTTGTTGTTTTCATCTAAACCGGAGCCCCATATTGGCTTTATTTTTTGTTTGGTGATTAAATCAATTAGAAATCTAGGGTTTGAAAAAAAAGGGTTGATGGCTAGGATGTAAATTGGGATTTCAATGTTGATGGAGGTTGAATTTTAAATGCGTTAGTGGTGGTAGATGGTGGTAAGGTGGGTTGGTGGCTGATGGTGGTTGCAGTGGGGTGGTGATTAGGCTCGGCGGTGGAGGTGAAAGGTGGTCAGACGGCGGTGGTACAGTGGTTGTTAGGGTTGAGGTTGTTAGGGGTGGTGGTTGTTAGGGGTGGATGGGGGTGGCTGCTGGAAGTTGGTGGTGGTGAGTGGCTGATGAAAGTGGTAGGTGGATGAAGGTGAAGGGTGGTGGTAGGTGGTGGCGGTTTCCGGTGAAGGTGGTGGTGGTGGTGTAGAGAGAGAGAGAAGGGGGGGGGGGGTTATAAGTTAAAGGTTTAATTTCAAAAATGCCCCTTAAGTTTTGTTTTTTATATTTTAGCCACATATAAGTTTAGGTTTTTACATTTTGGCCACAAACACTAACCGGGTTAGACCTCAGTTAGTTTGGGAGTGATAAAATCCAACAAGTTGAAAGTTTGGAGTGCTAATGGCCAAAGTGATAGTTGGGAGTATTATCCGCCAACAGGCGATAGTTGGGAGTATTAAAATCCATTTTCCCGTTTTTAAATGACAAGATATTCACATGTAAAATGTATTTTCAAATTGTAAATAATCGCAGACATTCAAATGCATAATAACCGTTTATGATGAAAGGGCTTTCTCAAACAAGCTCTTCTGAAGCTAATGTAGAAGCTTAAGATCAAGCTAAAAAGACAATAAAAAAACTTGTATCAAACCATTGATCGGATGTTTATATTGGCTGGACAATGACCTGAAATATAGCTTTGGATTGGCTAGAAAGCTAGGAGACGGGTCAAAAATGTTTGCCACTTCCGTGCAATGATTGGATCGATACCATACCTGTAGTGGTACAAAAAACACCGGTACTAAATTTGAATAAAAGTGGGTACCGAATATATTGGTACGTCACGGGGATCAATACCCATTTTGGTACCATTTTGTTATTTTTATATTTTGAGCACTCGTACGGGTACCAAGCAGGTAAATCATTATATATACCCGTGCTAAATTGGTACGAGTGACAATACGATGCAGGTACCATATAGGTAAAATCGATATGAGTATCATAAATACTATAATACGAAGTAAAACATAATACCAAATTCACTAGTTATAAAATTCGGTACCCGTAGCACATTTACCCATACAGATACCGAAAGTACAAAATATCAAAATCAATAAAATTGGGTATTGATACCTATATCGATTGCCCAAAATTGGTACGAGTACCGGTACGGTATGTGTATTTTGGGAAAAAAAATTGTTCATCCCTAGTTCCATGGTTTCAATACCACAATGTGGACCTGCTGCTACTAGGTCGAATCGAAATCCAACTATTAAGTCCAGTTATTCAAAGAAAGAGCAATCAACAAAACAACAAATAATTCTTACTTGGGAGGGAGAAGGGAAGGTGAAAAGAGCACCTTGCAATCTTGCATAAAGTTATACTCCCTCCGTCCCAATTTAAATGTCCTACTTTCCTTTTTTTGTTTGTCCCAAATTAAATGTCCCTTTCCAAAAATAGAAATGTAATTTCCAGTTTTGCCCATAAAAGACAAAACACAATCACCACTTTTAAGGATATTATTGTCATTTTACCACATACAAACAAAATATTTCTTAAAATGTGTGTTTTTTGAACTAGGACATTTAAATTGGGACGGAGGGAGTATATTTTTTAATCATTGGATATATAAAATGAACAATTTTTATTTATTTATTTTTGTATTTCGTAAAAAAAAAAGTTGAAGGGGATCCCATACATCCCCTGTTCTACCTATAGAATCGCCCCGGTTGGAGCAAAGAGTGTGATCAACGATGGTGAGAGAAATGATTTACTATATGAAAATTATAATTTATAAGCTTTTAACAAGCAACATAATCCTACTTTTTAGAGTAAATTACTATTTGAGTTTTTGTACTAGTTGAATCAAAATTCAAAATGTTCAATTATCTGAGCACTTGGTTTTTCAATTTGTATTCATCTGAGTCTAATTTACCAACGTCATCTATCAAGTCTGTTAACTACAAGGGTATTTACCGTATTTTAGTCACAAAGTATAATTTAATTTATACTATTTTACCATTATATTATTATACAAGTAATTTCATTATATATATAAAAAAATAGTGAACACACAACACACACTCCCCCTCTCTCTTTCTCTCTCTCACCACCACCTCACCATCACCATTCCACCACCCTGGCTCCAACACCATCCTCAACCCATACCCACACCGCACTACTACCATATTCAACCTCCACCCCCACCGTTCTGCACCACCGTCACGCCACATCACCACCACCAATGCCTCGTCCCCCACAACCACCTAACCCCTAATCACCATTTGTTTCTGCAAAATTTTGATTAGCCACCGCGTGTCACTACAACCACCATCGCCACCCTTTTCTCTCTCCGATCCCAAAACCCTAACCCCTAAAACCGATCACCTCTGTCGAACCAAACATCATTCTACCACAAATCCACAATCAACCACCTGAGACGTCACCAATCACCACCATTCCATAACCTTTACACCACAACTGTGTGACACCGGTCACACACCTTCGATCCAGGTACAAATCTGATTTGATCTACGGTTTGACTATTTGTGTTAATTTATAGATCTTCGTTCTAAGTTCTTGATTCTCTCTAGTTAAGAACTTCACTGACGGCTAGACCTGAGTTTCAAGGTCGGCCAGCACAGTCAGATCGTGCTGCTGGTTCAGGCAGCGAGGTTTTTTGTATCATGAGATCGGAAACACGACGAGGTTGTGGTTTTGTTATTGCTCATTTGATTATTTACGTTCGTGATTGTGGAGATTATGGAGGTGTATTGTGGTTGCAGTTGTGGTGTTGGTGATGAGTTGGGAGAAGTACAGAGAGAGATGGGTTTTTTAAGGAAAAGTACCGGTTATTCTATTTTTATTTTGTTTTTAAATGTCAGGGGCGTTTTTGACCTTTCATAGGAAACTAACAGATTTTGTGGACAACGTTAGTAAATTGGACTCAGATGGATATAAATTGAAAAACTAGGTGCTCAGATAGTTAAACATTTTAAATTTGGATTCAACTAATTAAAACCACCAAAACACAAGGACTCAAATAGTAACTTACTCTACTTTTTATTTATGTCTTGTTACTAATATCCGATTCAGTCTTAATATAATGAAAACTCTTAATCAGTGTTTTGAAACCCGGACCAGACCAACGGGACCTTGGCCGGTCCGGGTCACTAGAGAGGACCGCATATGCAGCGAATCGGGAGTCATACCGGTGAACTGGCGATCGAACCACTAAACCGGCTGTTGAGAACGAGATTCAAGGGTTGGACCGGTCCTTAAATTTGCAGATCTAACATGAGAGGCTTTCAATTTGCAGATCTGATTTTTATTATCTAACCACACACTTCATCCGTTAGAACATAGAGGGTTGGACATGTTGAAGTTTCAAAATCATTGATATTGATGAAGATGACGATACTGTGAGTAAAGAAGAACAATGGGTTCCGATAATGAGTTGTTAACAACGGTTATTGGATCTAAACTTGTATTGATTGACCAAGTCAACCCATTGATTGTTGACTAATTTGGGTCATGTTTACAGGAGATGTTTACAGGGGTTGGAGGAAAATTCTATGTGATAGACAAAACTTCTAAAGTTTGGTAAAGGTGGAGTTAAAGAGACACGAGTGTTGAAAGGAATGAAAGGTCAAAAAGCTGATAACTTCAACCCTAAAAAGTGTATATATTATGAGTTTTGGGCTTTTTTTTAGCTTAAGGGCAAAAGTAATTGGGCTAGATGATTATTAATTTAATACACATGAAAAATAATTAGATTTTTGTATTGTATATTTTAAATTATAAAATATAACTATAAAACTAATTATCCTGTTCGTAAACCCGGTTCGACCGGTCCGACCGGTTCGACCAGTGAACCGGTAGAGTGTCCGGTTCGACATCCGGTCCGGTTATAAAAACATTGCTCTTAAACAATCCAAAAGGAAGTGGAAATTGTTGGAATTGGAATCTCAAATCCTTTATTATTGTGTTTGGTTGGTTAATAAATTGTAATCTATCACCCTTGCCCCTACGACCTACACTGTTGCAACCCGTACCAACCCAAACCGTTTCGACTCGAACTGTTTCGACCTTTACCGTTTTGACATGTACTGTTTCGACTTGTACCGTTTCGACCCATACCATTTCAACGTGCACCGTTTCGACCCGTACCCTTCGAACTGAAAAAGTTCATGTCAGAAGGGCGTGTTGAAAAGGTACGACTCGGAATGGTGCGGGTCAAAATTGGTATGGTCCAAAACGTTTTTGGTCGAAACGGTACTGGGTGAAACGGTGTCGGTTTTAACGGTACCGATCAAAACTAGTACGGTCCAAAACGGTAACGGTCAAAACTGATACGGTCCAAAACGGTTCGGGTCCAAACTGTACCGGTCAAAATTGGTACGATCCAAAACGATTCGGGTCGAAACGGTATCGGGTGAAACGCTACCGTTCGAAACTAGTACGGTCCAAAACGGTTTAGGTCAAAACGGTACCGGTCAAAATGGTATCGGTCGAAATTGGTACGGTACAAAACGGTACGGGTCAAAACAGTACCGGTCAAAACTGGTGCGGTCCAAAACGGTTCGGGCCGAAATGGTACCGGTAGAAACTGGTGCGGGTAGAAACGGTTCGATCCGAAACGGTACGAGTTGAAAGCGATACGGATCTAAGCGATTCACGTCGAAAAGGTATGGTCCGAATCGGTTCGGGTCGGAATGTCGTCAACCGATTGATGATTCCAATAAATTGACTTGAATTCCTTGCAATGTTGGAAGGATTTTGAATTCCCTTAGTTAAAGGAATTTGAAGAATTCATACCAATTCCACTTCCTTTGTTAACCAAACACATTATGATTGGAATTGAAATTTTAATTCCAACAAATTCAATGAACCAAACACCTCAAGAGTTGTAATTCAAATTCCAATTCCTTTGAATTCCATTCAGTTCATGCGAACCAAACGCACCCTTAGGGTTTTCAGATCTTAGGCGACGGAGACGGAGGAGGTGGTGGTGGCGGAGTTCTTACTGTTGACAGCTGGGTTTCAAGTTACAATCGTCGGCTACAACGGTTGAGATGCTTCTTTTTAGGTTACCGTCATGGCCCGTGACGAGGGCGACGACTCCGATCGTTGTTCAGATGCTTTTTTTCGGCTTGAGTAAGGTCTTCCGTAGGTTTTAGAGTTGGATAATGCAATTGTAGACATATAAACATCGTTAGTAAACAACCTTCATTCGGTTTCGGTTAGAATTCTCGGCCAAAACTAATTACGCCCACGCCTACGGGGCGCAAACGCTTAGTTGTTGCTGCAGCGCGCGACTAGGGTAAAAAACTAGTTCATAATAATTTTAAAATCAATTAGGGAAATGCTCACACGAAACTGTAAACAGGGTTTTCAATAGAAAAAAGGGTAAAAATTATATAAAGTTCCTACTTCCTATTCAACCTTTTTTTTAAGTTTTGACAAATGGGCTCGGTCTTTGACAAAAGAGCCCAGTTTTATACATATTGAGTTAAGTGCAACTTTCATCCATGTGGTTTGGGATGGCGTGGTGTTCCGAAAGACCAAATGGGCAGAAGCAGGGCGGCGCACGTTTTTCTAGGCACAAAGGGGGTTGGGATGGCGGTGGTGATTAGCAGAGGTGGTGTCCGATTATGGTGTTGGTTCGGGTGGTTGTTGGTGGGATTGGCCGATGAGGGTGGTGGTTAGGAAGAAGATGGCGGCGACAGTGGTGTATATGGTCCGATGGGTCTGCATGTTAACCGATTGGTTGTTGGGTTAGCACCTGTGGTCCGGAGATGGCGGCTGTGGTGACTGACAGTGGTGGCGGTTCGGGTGATGGCTGCAGAGGCGGTTGGTTGTGGTTGTTGGGTCACAGCTCAGGTTTGTTTGTGGTCTGCATGGGGGTCCGATTAGGTGCTCGGGTTTGGCTCGGGTCTGAATAGTGCTCGGTTCAGGTTCGAGTCTCGAGTCAGGTTTGGGTCTCGGTGCATGGTTTAGGAAATGGTTCACTTTGGAGATCGGGGATCAGCCATAAGTTGTTTTGGGTCAGATCTGGTTCGGTACGGGTTCGGTCAGATCTGGTCAACAATGGAGTTGCATGCGCATAATAATGGTATAACATCTTGATTTGTTAATATTATTATATATAAGTGTATATAAAGTTATAGATACGAAACGGTTGTGACTCGCGAAACGAACCAACAAAGTTATTTAATAAATGGTAATTGTATATTAAAACGTGATTTGATAATATTGTATATTGGACTAACCGTTGGACTATATTATAGATAGATATATGTATATATATTATGATATATATAATTGTATAAGTATAGTTTACATAAAATGTCGAAAGGTATAAAGTCTCGTCCTTTGGAAATACGAATAGATATATTGAAAGTCTTGTGTATGTAAATTGATTTTGGGAAAATTGTAAACGACTTGTGTTGTCTGGATTCTATAAAAACAGAGGAAACTCTGCCGAAATTTTATAAAATCCAGCGTACAATGAGTGCAATATTGATTGACGTTTTTATAACTTTCCAAGTATAGACAAATATATTTTATACAAAATATCACGTTTCAACACAGGTATTTATAATAAGTACAAGTGAAATCCGAATAACATTTTGAAGACATATATTATATATATAGTTTTGCCAAACGTCATGTATAACGAGTTTTCGTAACTAAATAATAATTGTTTGACGGATTCAAGAATTGTATTTGGCAAAGTATATTTTCCTAGAGATAAATGTACCAAACACTTATATTTATCCGATTTACAAGATGAGTTATGACTCGAGATGAGCTATACGTTTCGTAGCACTAGTCCAATATGGGCTACACACGAATGGTAACAAGTGCGCAACTTGGGTACTATGTCGCATGTTAACACATAAATTAAGATAAGTCGCGATCGGTTCGTTGAGTTACGACACTTTCTAGACTCGGATTCGTATACACGAGTCTAGATAGCTGGATAATAGGCTAGGCTTTTTGTGCTAGACTTTAAGGTGTCCTTTATTGGTAATAAGGACACAAAGAAGTGGTTAAAGATTCAAGATTTGATAGCTAGCTAAGCGAGGATATCGAGGTGAGTTCATAACCCCACTTTTTACTGTTTTATAACTGTTTTCGGGGGGAAGTCATGTTTTATGAAAACTTGTTTATTATATAGCATAGCAAAGTTTGAGATATTGTTTACAAACGCTTTTATATGATTGTACAGATTGGTATCAAGGAAGATAGATAGTATTGTATGTGTTTCTCGACCCCTTTTCGTTTAAATGTTCTTGAATGTTTTTACAATCAGGGAGATCAACATGCGTGTATGATGAGTTGACTAGAATTTGTAGAACACTTGATGGCCTTAGGTCGGTGCCCCAATGGGTACGATTTTCGTGACACCAGTGTCCCTTCGGGTTGACACATTCCCTGCACTTCTTAATCATTTGCTCTTGGTTAGAGCCATTGTTTATGTTAGAGATCTATTGGGTTGACGCCCCCTTTTCATGATGGGTTGAGTATTATCTAGTGAAAATGAACATAACCTTTAAAAAGTTCCTCTCGAAGAGGTCACCCCGGGAACAAAGTTATGGCTTGATTAGGAGCCTTAGGATACATCAAACTTGTTAGATTTTCGCGAGTCTCCTTGGTCTCTTCTAATAATACGGAAATCATACGCCTTTTAAGCTAGGAAATTTGTGTAATTGCTTTAAAAACTTATAAACGCGACAACTGTTCTTATTTTATAAAAACATGTTGGCGTCGAACATTTTGTTTTACCATTTCCGCTTTTAAATATATATTGTGTTATGGGGAAGAAATCTCATTATTGAACATGGTGGTTCGGGTGATTAGGTGATTTTATGGGGAGATAAGTAGGCGGTGAGGTAAATTTTGGAAGGGTAATTGGATTTATGAAGAATAAACACAAGACCATGAACTCACCAATTTTATGTTGACCTTTTTAAGTATGTCTTTCAGGTTTAGATTTTGGCAATGGCATTGTTGGAATAAGCAAACATCTTGGAATTGGAAACCCAAGAGAATTTGAAATGGCGTTCAGAGTTCAAAGAGTCTTAGGAGTATATATTCTGATGCATGGTAAAGATGTTAAGGGTTCACGACCGCCGGACGGGAAATTCGGGGTGTGACAAGCTTTGCCATTCGTATGGCTGTTAAGGTGATTGGGTGAATGGTTTTGATATCCGTTCGGCCAAACCCTAACCCATTAATATCCATAACGGCGAATGGCAGCAGTATAAATATGATATTTACCAAAACCTAGGTAGAGTTTCTAGAGTTTTGAGAGATTTTGTGTATTTGTTGATCAGATATGATTTGTAAACACTCGTGCTCTGTTATTGATCATGAAAGTATATGATAACAATTCCATACGTGTTTTATATGTGTTTGATTTATATACTTGTTACAAAATTAAAACCTGAGGACTCTGCACTCGTGGATGTAGAAAACTCGTGATTCCAAATTCGTCTAACGGTCCTACACTTAGAGGAGTAAGTACAAACATAATACAAGTCATATATAATATTAAGGGAAAATGGATTTAATATTCCCAACTATCGCCTGTTGCCAGATATCACTCCAAACTTTCACTTTGGCTAGTAGCACTCCCAACTTTCAACTTAGTTTGTTCCATCAACCCCAAACTAACGAATGTCTAACCTGGTTAGTCTTCGTGGCCAAATTGTAAAAAACCAAAACTTTAGGACATTTTTGAAACTTATTATTATTATTATTATTATTATTATTTTAAAAGTTTATAAACTCCTCCCCTTCCTTCCTTCTGTTAAGAGACCCACCCCCACCCTTTTCTCTCTCTCCACCACCACCACCACCCTTCACCTTCATCCACCACCACCACCCTTCACCGTCATCCACCACCCTTCACCTTCACCCACCACCACCACCCTTCACCGTCATACTCCAAGACCACCACCTCCACCGACATACTCCACAACCACCGCCTCCACCGTCATGCCCCACAACCACCGTCACCCCCTTCAACCCCAACAACCATCGTTAACCCCAAGAAGGTGAATAAGACTGCTAATCGAAACCCTAGCTCACAAAACTATATAATCGAAACCCTACCTGCGTCTGATTAAGATAATCAAACTGAACCATACTTGCAGATTCTTGACGCATAGAGAGGACCAGCAGACGAGACGGATTCTTCGGGACCCGAAACGACAAATCATACGATGTTTTAAGTTGGTCTTGAAGAAAAGTAGGTTTTTTTTGGTGAATTAAGAACAGATCACTAGTTGCACAGAATGTAGATCTAATGAGTATGAAGAGGAATACTATAGGTTATAAAAGAATTAGGGTCAACAAATATTAGAACTTGATTGAGATATGATGATGCACGTTTTCTGTTTTCAAAAGATCCAATAATCGACCGGTGATGGGGGTGGTGGTGATTAAGAGAAGAGGGGGGGGGGGGGGTATAGAATTAATAATAATAATAATAATAATAATAATAATAATAATAATAATAATAATAATAATAATAATAATAGTAATAGTAATAGTAATAATAACAAAAAGTTTCAAAAATACCACTTAAGTTTTGGTTTTTACATTTTGGCCACGAAAACTAACAAGGTTAGACCTCAGTTAGTTTGGGAGTGATGAAACAAACTAAGTTGAAAGTTTGAACCCCGGGTTCATACCCTACGCTTTCAGAGACGTAAGACTCGTTCTCAGACAGGTCAACGGTTGAAAAGCTTTGTAAATATGTCATCGTGAGACCAGGAAGTCGAAATGGGTCGAGGGTTTTGGTGGTGGTGATGTTTTAAGGTTTGGTTCAAATGGGGAAGAAGCTGATCGTGTAATGGTTAAATCTGGAAATCTCAACGGGCCGTCGAGGCCTAGATGGGCCGTCTAGGGATTAAATGCCCTAACCTAACACATTTCTACGGGCCGTCGGGGCCTGGACGGCCCGTCCTAATGTGCCTTTTTCAGACTTTTCAGTCTAAACTGCCTGCTTTTGCAGGAGTTCAGACTGATCACCTCGTACATCGTACTTATACGGGCCGTCTGGGCCTGGACGGCCCGTCGTTTTTGTCTTTTCTGTAAACAAACGGCCCCTCAAGGCCTGGACGACCCGTCCTGAAACCCTAATTTTCCTTAACGGCCCATCTAGGCCTCGACGACCCGTCCTAAGGTTGTTTAGGGTTTTTTGTTGGTTGTGTAAATAATATCACCCAAAAAAACAAAGGGCTCAAGGGGTAGCATTTTGAAACAATCTTTATCCCCAATCCAATAAGGCCCTCAAATTTCAAAGATATTTTAATATATATAGTATTTGTTTGTAATTATGACGACAAACCTTTAGCTTAGTAGTATGCAAGTTTTTTATTGTATTTATCATGCAAATAGCCCAATGATCTCCAGTCCAGCTGGTTTGAGGTGAGAAGGTTTACCTCCTTGGAGGGTTCATGCCCGAGTTTGGTCTCAGGTTCGAATCTCACGCTCCACCGAAAAAATAACCGCTTGGGTTTGAAAGGAGAAACCCGTGTGGTGCTATGGGAGTCGATCCTGGGTAGTGGTCGCTTTGCAACACATGATTTACCGCTGAAACACTACTCTCCAAAAAAATTTATCATGCAAATAGTTATAATTCTGTAATTACTGTTTATCTTCACGTTTTATGATGTTTTTTAGTTTTAGAAAAAAAGCCTCCATTTAAGTATTTGTTTTAGGTCTCCACAAATATTGAGCCGGCAAAAAAATACCATATTAGTTCACATTTGAACAAAGTAGTTAGGAAACGAGGAATTTGTGTTATGTTAGTCAGTGATTCCTTAGAGTATGTGTTTCAAAGATAGCTAATTGGGGGGTTGTGGGGGGGGGGGGGTTAACGAAAATTCAGAAAGTTTGAGATTAAATAGCGGCATGACGTCAATAGAAAGAATACTTCGGTTCTATGAAACTCAAGAACATGTCGAAAGAATCAAAACAACACTCGGTTTTGAAACATGTTGAATATTCGAGACCATATGATTTTTTTATGAGACATTTGATTTCTTTGATTTTTCCTGTAAAAATGAAATGTGCAATCCATTGAATTTTCTTCTATACACCAACCATCTATTTATACCCAAAAATCTGTAAAAATAAACAAAAAATAAAAAAAGATAAAGAACAAACGGCTAAAGACGCTAGGAGACAACTCAAGCCTAACCGGAGACGGCTCAAGCAGTCAGTCGTGACAGAGGCGTTTCCAAGGGCCATCGGAGACGTCTTGGCGGCGCTGACATAATCTCGAAAATTGCTGACACGTCTTGGAAACACCGTTGACACTTGGAGGTGAGATAATGGATGAAACGATAGACGTCTCTGAAGATGTCTGAAACATCTCGGAAATGGTGACCTGTCTCCCCAAAAAAATGGGAGAAGGGTATTTTGGTAAAGCCATTAGTCAACAGATTATTCCTGTTATTTTCCCTAAATATTAAACATTTTGTTAAAGTCAGCTTGCAACGTTGATTTACATGATATGATTTAGGGGTGTTCAACGAATCGAATAACAAATTTTCGAATTATTCGAATCGAATTTCTCGAATTTTTAATATTTTTACCTGAATTCGTATTCGCTTAAAATTTAATTTATTCGATTCGTATTTGATTCGAATAAGAAACTCGAATTCGAATCAAATTCGAATAAATTCGATTTAGTTCAAATTTACCATAAATAATAAATTGTTTTACTTTTAGTTTTAAACTAACATAAACTCATTATTTTTAACATATAAAATACAAATCTACAAAATTGATAAACAACAATATGTCAAAAACGGGAATAGTAAAAATAGTAGAGAGTATAGTCTGTTAGAGTTTTATGATCCATAAGGTATATATGTAAAATATGGTTATGGTAAAAATTGTATAGACTATGAATTCTTAGATTTTGACCAAAATTTAGAAGTTCTTTTTTTAATGTGTATATTTGTGTATATAATAATGTGTATGTGTATATATATTTAAAAAATATACATGTACAGTTTTTATTCAAATTTCGAATCGAATCGAATCGAATTTAAAATCATAAATTCGTATTCGATTTACTGGACTCGAATTCGAATTGAATCGAATTCGAATTCTTAATAATCGAATCGAATTTTTGGTAATCGAATCGAACTAAGTTGAAATTCGAATTTTTTGAATCCGAATCGAATTCTGAACACCCCTAATATTATCTTATGTTGACCAATACTCAGTTTACATTTTTATGATTTTATTTATAACTTGATCCGTCTTTTTAATTTTACCTTGATTTTATGATGATAAGTAACCAACACATTTCTACCCATTTGACTAATTAGTCAACCTATGCCTGTTTCTGTAATATATACTTTCAGGTTTCAACACTAAGAAATATTTTATGGGTGGTTATATTAAAACCCCTTCACTTCTATTTTCACCCCCTGAAAGCGCCTCGCTTAGGCCTAAGCAAGGCGCTTTTCTTACTTTTTAACTACCTCAGTACGAGGTCAGAAAAGTTGATTTGTGACCCGAAGCGCCTCGCTTTGGCCTAAGCGAGGCGCTTCAAATCAAAAAATTTTATTGTTATTTTTTGATCTTTTGAGTTAGTTCTTTTATTTTTTTAATATAATTATTGAAAAAAAAAAAAACAACTCATACAGAGTTCGTTGTACTGGTTGTAGAAAGAAATCAACAGTCGGATCGACGATTTTGTTTACCCTTCCATTGATTTAAAAAATGTTATTTTGACAAACGTCTGGCTAACCTGAAGTTCATTTGGATCAAAATGTCAGTTTTTTCCTGCCACCTCGTATGATTCGGCTAACCTGTCCAGTTATCAATCTCACTGTCCAACAACTGAATTTTACTTGCTTGCATGAAAAGTTGTTTTTAATTGTTTGGGAATATATTTTCTGATCAAAAAAGGCATAACTGTAATGATCAGGAACATTCCAAATAACTGTTCAATTTCAGCTTTTATTTACTATTTTAGCAACTTCCATAGAGAAGTTATCAATCTCACTGTCTAGTTATATTACTCACTGTCCAACAACTGAATTTTATTTGCTTGCATGAAAAAGTTGTTTTTAATTGTTTGGGAATATATTTTCCGATAAAAAAGGCATAACTGTAATGATCAGGAACATTAATAAGCGTTCAATTTCAGCTTTTGTTTAACTCATGACAGATCCACCAAATCATTTCTTCAAGTTCATTTCACCAAAAAAGGCATAACTGTAATGATCAAGAACATTCCAAATAACTGTTCAATTTCAGCTTTTGTTTAACTATTTTAGCAACTTCCATAGAGAAGTTATCAATCTTACTGTCCAGTTATCAATCTCACTGTCCAACAACTGAATTTTACTTGCTTGCATGAAAAGTTATTTTTAATTGTTTAGGAATATATTTTCTGAGTAACCTATTAACCTCTATAATAGACTTCATTTATTCTTTTTCATTTTCTTCTACTTGAAGTGCAGAGTAGTAACCCTTCATCTTCTCTTATCGGAGAGATATCTGTCAACGATGAAGGAGGTATATGTACAATGATGTTTTTACGCTAAATAAAACTTACACACAACTTTTTGCTCTAGTGGTGTGGTCTACCTTTTTGCAAAAAGACATTTGGTCTTCAAGACTTTTATGGTTTCGGGTTCCCTTTCATCGTTGACAGATATCTTTTTGAGATGATAAAGGTAGATCATGGAAAGTTCAACTCAAGAAACAAAGATGAAACCGATTAATGTTATTTATATATGAATAATGACCCTCTGGTAATCGACGTTGGTATTAATGGCAAGATATGTGGCTTTAGTCCTTTACGCAGGTTTGCCAGAGTGTCATTATTCATACATAAAGAACATTAATCGGTTTCATCTTTGTTTCTTGAGTTGAACTTTCCATGATCTACCTTTACATTATTATTATTATTTACATTATTATCGTAGTTGCAACTTAGTTCCTTTCTATCAAAAAAACAAAAACGAAGGTTTGCGCGTTAGCACCGATCCGATTGTTAAAAGTATCAAGATTATGAAATTAGTAAAACAACTTTTCAGGCAAGCAAGTAAAATTCAGTTGTTATCGGAGAGATAGCTGTCAACGATGAAGGCAACCTGATAAAGGCTGAACACGAGTATAATCAAACATGGGTTCCTCTGAAAAGACATCGTACAATGATTTAGACTTGCAATATTTGAAAATTATCATTTCTTGACATACTTGGTAACACCTTGATCTGCAATATTTGAAAATTATCATTTCTTGACATGCTTGGTAACACCTTGATCTGCAATATTTGAAAATTATCATTTCTCAACATGTGGTTGTTTTAAATCCCATTTAATCTAAAATGTTACTAAAATGTGAGGACCTTGATTGATTGAAAAGTAATTAAAAACACTTAAAAATGAATTAAAACAAATTGTTGTGTTAGGTTTAGTCGGAGGACCACGAACAATGATTCATCAAAGTTGTACAAAGCTGGATGTTTCTACTGAAAAACCCAAACGAGCAATAAACGAACCGAAACGCCTCAAACAAATTTTCTTGGCTTGGAAACAACTTAAAAGAACTAAAAATGAATTAAAATTATTTTTTGGTCAATAACAAATAATTTTAAATAATTAAAATAAATTCATTTTTTTTAAAAAAGGCCAAAAGAAATTCATTTCTTTAAACCAAGCTCAAATCCAACAATTTTGTAGTTTAGTGCGTTTGCAGCCAATAATCAATAGTTCAGGGTGTTAAAATCCAATTCCCCATGCCACGTAAGCAAAAAATGGACACGTCACCATGCCACGTAAGCAAAAATGGACACATCACCATGCCACGTCAGCAAAATGGACACATCATCATGCCAATTGTAGTTTAGTGTGTCACAAGCCAATTGTAAATAGTTCAGTGTGTTAAAATCCAATTTCCCAATAAACAAAGAATAATCACAAACACTCTGGACAAAACCAATGTCAAGTAAAACCTTGGTTGATTTCTCATTCCACTTTCTGGGGGCTTGTTTTAAGCCATAAAGAGATTTAACCTACAGACTTTAGTTTTATACTTAGAATAATAATCTTCAGGAAGTTTCATATAAACATCCTCAGTTATTGACCCATATAGGAATACATTGTTAATATCTAATTGATACAAAGGCCAATTGTTACAAACAGCAAGATTAAGGACAACGCTAACAGTCACCATTTTAACAACTGGTGAAAAAGTTTCACCAAAGTCTATTCCTTCTCTTTGGTTGTAACCTTTTGCTACAAGTCTGGCCTTATATCTTTCTATTTCACCATTAGCCTTGTATTTAATCTTAAAAACCTATTTGCATCCTATAGGTTTTCTATCTTTAGGTAAATCAGACAAAACCCAAGTGTTATTCCTATGCAATGCTTCCATTTCAGCATTCATAGCTTCAATCCATTTAGGATCTTTAGAAGCTTCAGAATAACAACTGGGTTCCACTGTTTTATTCAAACAGGACACAAAACAAAAATTTTTCACTAGAAAGATTAGAGTAGTTAACTACTTTTTCTACTCCATACTTAACTTTGCCATCAACAATAAACTCATTAAATTTCCTAGGAAAGACAGACTGTCTAGTTGACTTCCTCCCTCAGGTGGAATAGGCTCATCATTTGTTGGTTCATCATCATGGCTAGCACCCTCAGGTTGTCTACCACCAATACTGCCATCATGCTGGGTTGAATTAGTATGATTGGTAGCTTTGGGAGACCCACCTGGTTGCTCACTAGACAAACCAACATGAGACTCTTTGATTCCCCCTTCATCATTGGGAGGTTCATTCCCCTTAACCAAATCAGACACTTGGGTTGCTTCAGTTTCATATAGATCAAAAAAGTTAATATGATTTAACTCATTATCTTTAGACAAAACATTTTCATTCAAATCAGTTTTAAAAGGGAAAATGTTTTCATAGAATCTAACATCTCTCGAATACTCAATATGTTTTTATTCCAAATTCCACAATTTGTAACTCTTCTTAAAATTTGAGTATCCAATTAAAACACACTTTTCAGCTCTAGGAGCCACTTTACCAGGTTCATCTAAAACAGTTATGAAACCTAAGCAACCAAATGTCTTAAGATGGTCAAGTGGGGGGGGGGGGGGACATGTCCTCATAAGAACTTTTACCATTTAAAACTGAAGAAGGAATCCTGTTAATAAGATAGGTAGCAGTTAGAACACACTCAGACCAGAATCTTAAGGGTAAACCACTTTGAAATAATGAAGCTCTTGCCATGTTGAAAAGATGTCTATGTTTCCTCTCAACCAAACCATTATGTTGTATGGTATATACACAAGTTGTTTGATGTATAATCCACTTAGACAAGCAGAATTGACTCATTTGATTATTAACAAATTCACTACCATTATCACTACGAAAAATCTTAATATGTTTTTTTTAAACTGAGTTTTAATTAACTCATAAAAACACATTATATTCTCAACACTTCTCCCTTTCTTTTCATTAAATAACACCAAACAATTCTAGAATAATCAACAACAATTAAAAAATATTTATAACCTTCTCTACTAGTCATTCTATATGGTCCCCAAACATCAAGGTGGATAATATCACTTATTTCTTTTATTTTATGGTCACCTACTTTTATATACACATAAGATGTAAAACATCTTTTAACACATCAAGAACTTTATCAGATAGGGGTGGCCTAATCTATTATGCCAAAGATTAGACTCACTAACACTGTTCAAACTAACATGATTAATACTCACTTTATCACCAATAAAATACAATCCATCACTCTGTCTACCGATACAAAACACTTATTTTCATCAAACAAGACAGTCAACTTATTATCCCTGGCAAGCTTATGAACAGATAACAAATTGACACAATAATCAGGAACATAAAGAACATCTTTTAACAAAACATTTTCAGCAAGAACATCCCCTATCTTAGCAACTTTAGCACTAGTTCCATTAGGATGTTTAACCTTAATATCAAAATCAGACACATTAATACAATTTATCATGTTTTAATCACTATTAGACATATGCCGATTAGCACCAGAATCAGTGATCCAACTATGACAAATAACTTGTTTTACAAAACTTGAACAATTTGAAAATTTTTCTAAGACAGTCCTTAAGTTTTGTAAAGTAGACATGCTAGAAAAACCATTAAACATGTTACCTCCAGAATTGGAAGTTTGAGGATCACTAGTAGACTTTTCACTGATAAGGTTCATTATCTTTGAAATATGTTCAGAAGTAAAAGGCAAACCAACAGAAGCAGCAGAAACATTTGATCTATTATTATTCAACCCATTCACCCCACCCTTACCAGACCCTGAACTAACATTCCTTTTTTTTCACACAGGTGGGTAACCAACCAGTTCATAACATCTATCAACAGTGTGTCCCAACCTATTACAGTGTGTACATTTTAAGTTTGGGTTAGGACTGTTACACCCGGCAAACTCCGGTTAGTGACTTTTGAAAATCCGGTAAGTCGACCTTAGCGAATCGCGCATACATCACGCATAACAGGGTCAGTTGAGTCGAGTCACGTTAAGAAAGTGTCTAGGGATCAATGATTCGGAGGATCATTGAGGTTAACACACACACACGGGGTATGAGTCCGGTGGTTGGTGATTTGTAGAATCGCCGGGTCCAATGCACACACACAAGTCTCGAGTCCTGGGAATTGGTGAACGAATGTGAACGTGTTTGTTTTCATGAATTATGTGTTTATAAACATTATGTGATTTGTCGGTATGTGAATACGTGTTTTTATGTGTTAAGAGGATGACTACGCGTAATTGCATGACATTATAGGTGATTACGCGTAATTGCATGATATTATAGGTGATTACGCGTAATTGCATGATATTGTAGGTGATTACGCGTAATTGCATGCTGATAAGGGGTGATTACGCGTAATTGCATGCTGATAGGGGGTGATTAGCCCTAATCGCCTATAGGTAGGCGATTAGGAGGTTTGGGTAGGCGATTAGAGCCCTAATCGCCTATAGGGAACGCGATTAGAGCCCTAATCGCCAATAGGGTAGGCGATTAGGAATCCTAATCGCCTGTAGCTACTGCGTAATCGCCTGACGTGTTTTAAACGACTAGAAACGCCTATAAATACCACCCTTGACCTCTAAAACACCATTTGTGCAACCCTAGCCGTCCCATAACCTATCCCAACTCACAAACACCCTTTGGAACTCGTTTTTCCATCAAAACACACATTCCCAAGCTTTACATATCATTTTCTCCTAAATCCAAGGTGTGTTCTTCATCCCCAAACCTTTATATGATTATGTTTTGTTCCCTAAAAGTCCAGACCTGATTTCTAAATGTTTTTGTCTTTGAAAATCCATTAAAAACCGTTTTTAAACAAACCCAAACCCTTATGCATGTTATATGTGTTATATGTGATTAAAGGTAGGATTTTTATGATTGAAACATGATTGTTCTTGTGTTATTAAGGTGTTTATAGCTGTTATGAGTTAGTATGATGATGTCCTAGGAGTTTGGAGGTCCATGGTTGTGTATTGTTGATGTTTGGTATTTTGACTAATTTGAATGGTTTTGAATGATTAAGGATGTTATGAGGTGTATTGTTGATTATATGATGTTAAGGTTTGCTTTAGGATGATGCTAGAGCAGTAGGATACTATCGGACAACGTTGTTACGTGATGAAACCTGGATATTTGCTATTTAGGGCAAGTTTTTGCATGTTGATGTGATGGTTACATGTTAAGCTTACTATTTTGGGAAACGCTCGCATTCGGGACTGTTAGAATGATGATAACTTAGGGGTTTTGCTTGAAATATGTTTGTTAATGTGTTATGATTGATATTGGGTGTTTACACATGTTTCAGATCTGATTTGGAGGGTTAAACGCGCGAAAAAGACGGAACAGAACAGCATAGACGATTAGGAATCCCCAATCGCCTATGCTGTAGGCGATTGGCCCCTAATCACATGCTCTATAGGCGATTAGGGAGCCTAATCGCCTTCCCACCATGCAATTGTGATCCTAATCACTAGTTAACTTCTGATAGCATGTCTTACGACTCCTAATCACTAGTTAACTTCTGATAGCATGTCTTACGACCCCTAATCACTAGATAACTTCTGAATAACATGTCTTACGACTCCTAATCACTAGATAACTTCTGAATAGCATGTCTTATGACTCCTAATCACTAGATAACTTCTGAATTGCATGTCTTATAGCTCCTAATCACCAGTTGACTTTTCCTAATCACTAGTTATGATAATGTAACGGTAATTTAGCATTCCGAAACCCGATTTGACACCTAGGAGCATGCTAGAAACCCCGTAACATGCCTAGTAACATAGTAACACGTGTTTGGACTTATTTGTGCGTTATTTGATCTATGTGTTAGACTCGTTGAACTTTAGCACGTGTTAAGTACTGGTTGCATGATTTGTATGTGTTAGTGTATGAGATGAACACGTGGAATGTCGGGTCACCAATGGGATGTCGAGTCTGGTCTCATGTAGTCTGGTTGTCGGTCAAACGCATTTTTCAAACACATAATGGTCATGGACTGGACATTAGGGACTAATGAACCCAACGGGTTATTAGTCTAACTTTACACACACATCTTATGATAGGTCGCCACTAGTTGGGGCTATCATACACACATTGGTTTACTTGTTAACTGAAGACGCAACCTAAGGTGAGTTCACGGCCCCTCTTTTATACATTTTCCCTTGTGGGAGAAACATGCCACACGATTTAATAAATGCAACGTTTATATCATAAATATGCAACACTTTTGGGAATGCAACACTTTTGAAACACAACTCTTTTGAATTGCAACTCTTTTGATTACTATACGATGAAACAAGGAAGTCCCTGGGGGAAACCATGAATGTGTTGGGCACAACGGGGTAAATGTGGATAGATCTATTGGGCCTGACAAGCCCCACCCGTCGGCTTGGAGCCGGGCGGGTGCATATTGTCTCTATTTTAGCAACACAAGCAACTCAAACACGGGCAGCAACACAGGAAACACTTGTCAGTAATGGTTTCAGCAACACAATCTTAGTAGTAAGGAAACGCTGGTTAGGTTATTAAACACATTTCATGACACGGTATTTTGTGACGAAACTCGTAACTCATGGAAACTATTTGTAAACTTAAAACCTGTGAACTCACCAGCATTATATGTTGACGCGTTTTTGGCATGATTTCTCAGGTCGCTAAGGTAGCAGCATCTCAGGGCTTAGGCGCACGAGTCTGCACGGCGTCTAGTTTAGGTTTCATGGTTTTGTTGTCGGACAAGTTTGGATACTTTTGGGTTTCATTTTGTAAAACAATGCTTCCGATGTTATGTCAAAATGGTTTAAACTTGTGTTTTGAATTTACTTGTGTCTCATATAGTGTTGTTTATTGTGACCGTTGACTTGGATCCTGGTGTGTCACACGCCTCGCGGTAGAACTCCGCTTGTGGAAATTTGAGGGTGTGACAAGGACCTAACAGTTAACACCCTTTTTATTCTCAAAAGATTGATTGGATCTAGATACGAAAGCAACATTTTGACCTTTAGTAGTACTACTAGATCCTCTATGTGACTCCTCTCTAGAAACAATTGCAAAAGCATTTTTAAGAGTAGGTAAAGGTTCCCTAGTCAATAGATTAGTTCTAACTGGTTGGTAAACCTCATCAAGCCCCATAAGGAACTGCATCAACTTTATTAGAGAATTAAAGTCATTGAAGTCCCTTGAGGCTTGACACACACAAGCAGGTAACTGAACAATAACATCAAATTGTTTCCACATAGTATTAAGTTTATGATAATACTCAGCAACAGTGTTACCATTTTACCTAACAGAATTAATTTTCTGATACAAGTTAAACACCACAGAACCATCAAACTTATCATAAGTCTCTCTAAGATCAGACCATACTTCAGAAGCATACTTAAGAAAAACTTGACCAAGATATAATTCTTCACTAACAGAGTTAAGTAACCATGATAAAACCACAGAATTACATCTATCCCAATGTTTACCTAGAACTTCATCAGTAGTAGACCTAATACAAGTACCATCAACAAATCCATATTTATTTTTAGTCTGTAAAGCTAATTCTCAGTACCTTTCAACTTTATACCGGTAATGGTCAAACTACTAGTATCACTAGGGTGAAGAAACAATGGATCACTAATATCCAACTTGCTAATCAAGGTTCCGACCAGAAGAGCTCCTTCAGTAGGATCATCTCCTAGTCCACCTCCACCGGCAACAGGATCAGCAGAACCACTCATATTAGCAACACACAATAAGAACAAACAACTAACAACCAAGAATCAACCCAAGAATCAAACCAAACAAAAGAAGAAAAAGACAACGTTAGCAAAACACTAACAAGAACACACAAGAAATAACCCTAGAAAGCGAAGCTGTGTAGGTGTTAAGATCATGGGTTCATCACTCAAGGGTGCCCACGCAGATCCTTACACAGGAGCTTTTTATTAACTAGAAAATATAATATGTATATATAAGAACAAAATAAACTCAGAGACAAAAGACACACAGAACCACAAAGCAGCCAACCAAGACAAACACAATCACATGCCGGTCCACCCTTACCCGGCTAAGACGCCTAGACACAAGAAATAAGAAACAGAATACTTACAGAGTACTCCAGCAGCAGCAAAAGCAAAGATCAATGGTGAGGGCAATGTTGATGCTCTAGCAACTATGAACAAAAACATGAAACACCTATATAACAAAACGGACCCCATTTTGGTGTTGGCTAATAACGAGCTCGATTTTTGCAACGAGCTTGTTAAGAAGCTTGGCTATGGGTCAAACATCACTGCCACTACTGTTGGCCCAGAGCCAAAGATAGGAATCGCAAAAGAGAGACTTCAACAGTTACAAGCTATGGAAATCAAAGTGTATCATAACATTAACCCTCTCAATCCTATCATTCCAATCCCCTCAATAGAACCTTAGCCAGAGGGAAAAGAGAAGGAGTTGGAGGGAAAAGAAAAGGAATTGGATTCGAAGGGAAAAGAGAAGGGTTTGGAGTATGAGGGAAAAGAGAAGAGTTTGGAGTCGGATGGAAAAGAGAAGGGTTTGGAGTCGGAGGGGAAAGAAAAGGAATTGGATTCAGAGGGTAAGGAGAAGGGGCGGGAGCCGAAGAGACAAGAGAAGGCACCGGATAGGGAGGACAAGAGGCTTGAGCCGACTTTTAGCATCATTGTGTTGTTTGAACCGACTTTCCCCGATGTGACCGGGAAGTGGGATGCACCGAAGACTATCAAGTAAAACTTTTATTTTAAATATCCATAATTACATCACACAATTTAGTATTTCTTTTTCTATATTTTCAGGTTGATTCGGTCTCGTCTAAAGGCCTACTTCACAACGGCTATCACTATTATACTCGATGGAGGGGGAGAGGTGCAAATCGTCATGAAAGAAATAGGAAAACATAGGGGTTGGAATCTCTCCAGTTGCTGAGGAAATAGTTGAGTTGATAGAGCTCCCCCAACTTACATTTGTATGCGGTGAGTTCTTCAAAGAAAAAGGAAACAAAAAGAAAAGCAAGGGCAGAAGCAAAGATAAAAAGAAAACCGACAATGATCACAAAGTATTGTGTGTGGCGGTTTTTCTACAAACGAAACCACTTGAAGATGACGCTAAAGGTGAAGCAGGATCGGGACAGCAGTGAGGAGTTATGTCAAGAGTGGTTTCATAAGAAGTTTAGTGATTGCATGATAAAGTTACTGTGTAATGTATGAACTTGCTCATTTTTTGTTTGTTATTAAGGGGCGTCTTGGGATTTAATTATTAGTCTCAGACTTCTACTAAACTAATTGTCTAATCAAATATTTAAATAGATCCTCTATCCATACTAAAGAACATGCAATTTTAAATATTTGACTAGACAATTAGTTTAGTAGAAGTCCAAGACTAATAATTAAATCCTAAGACGCCCCTTAATAAGAAACAAAAAAGGAGCAAGTTCATACATTACACAGTAACTTTATAATGCATAATCACTAAACTTTTTATGAAACCCATCTTGACATAACTCCTCACTGCTGTCCCGATCCTGCTTCACCTTCAGCGTCATTTTCAAGTAGTTTCGGTTTGTAAAAAAAACCACACACAATACTTTTTGTGATCATTGTTGGTTTTCTTTTTATCTTTGCTTCTGCCCTTGCTTTTCTTTTTGTTTCCTTTTTCTTTGAAGAACTCACCCCATACAAATGTGAGTTGGGGGAGCTCTATCAACTCAACTATTTCCTCAGCAACTAGAGGGATATTCCAACCCCTATGTTTTCCTGTTTCTTTTATGATGATTTGCACCTCTCCCCCTCCCTCGGTTATAAACTTAGTGATAGCCGTTGTGAAGTAGGCCTTTAGACGAGACCGAATCAACCTAAAAATAGAGAAAAAGAAATATTAAATTGTGTGATGTAATTATAAATAATTATAGATATTTAAAATAAAAGTTTCACTTGATAGTTTTCGGTGCATCCCACTTCCCATTCACATCGGGAAAAGTCGGTTCAAACAACACAATGATGCTACAAGTCGGCTCAAGCCTCTTGTCCTCCCCATCCGGTGCTTTCTCTTGTCCCTTCGGCTCCCACCCCTTCTCCTTACCCTCCGAATCCAATTCCTTTTCTTTCCCATCCGACTCCTCAATCCTTCTCTTTTCCCTCCTGCTCAGGTTCTATTGAGGGGATTGGAATGATAGGATTGAGAGGTTTAATGTTATAATACACTTTTATTTTCATAGCTTGTAACTGTTGAAGCCTCTCTTTTGCGATTCCTATCTTTGGCTCAGGGCCAACAGTAGTGGCAGTGATGTTTGACCCATAGCCAAGCTTCTTAACAAGCTCGTTGCAAAAATCGAGCTCGTTATCAGCCAACACCAAAATGGGGTCCGTTTTGTTATATAGGTGTTTCATGTTTTTGTTCATAGTTATTGCTAGAGCATCAACATTGCCCTCACCATCACCATTGACATCAACCTCACCCTCATCAGAAGAGCTGCAAAAGCTTCTTGAGAATAACCTTGACATTTGAGCTTAAACAAATGGGCATGGTATTTGAAAGTCTCATGAAGTAAACAAACGCAACAACTTTTACATCCGTTCCTCCAGTTGGCATCAATTCCTAGCTCGTATATGTAAGAACTCTCACATCTCACTCTTCTAATTACTTCTGGATGAAATTCACTTGATCTATTGCTAACCTGCAAGATAAGATCTTTTATGATTATAATATACTAGATATGACTAAACATGGATAAGTATCCACATATATTCAGACCATATATGATATGAAAGGTACAAGTATAGCAGGTTAAAGACCATCTTGTTGAACTGTCAAGACAATCATTTGGGTAAAAAGTAAAACTATTGACTATTTTTTTAGCACTGGTATCCAAAATACATCAAATAAAATCAGTTTATACAGACATAAAAAAATTCTAGATGCTTTAGTAGAAAATGTGCATCCTTAGCTAGTAAAGAGCTCATGGCGCCTGAGGAAATGAAGCAAAATGGAGAAAGACAATGAACCAAAACATGTATGATCTACATAAGAATTGTCTAGAGAAGTGTATTATAGGTAGACGTTTATCTTTAACAATTGCATAGTTCTAAACTCCTGATGATATCAAAATTTAATATACAAAGCTAGAATCTAATATCCCTTCAATCCAGCAATACAACAATCTACATGACTACATGCAATATTAGATAGTGCCCAAGGAAATTTCTGAAATAAAACACCATAATGCGTTGACAAGCGGCTGCCATGATTTAATTTAGATTTAGCTCTCAATTACTATTCTGGCCGTAATAACCATAAAAAGCGCTATACTTGGAATACTTGAACAATTGTGGCCTAGTTTCTGTGATATGCTTCTTCTGAAGTAATTTAAGTATTCATCTACAATGTGTTTTTTTTTGGATTTTGCTGAATAACTGAATCTAGACCGTACAACATGGTAGGATCATGTACATGTAACTGAGACTCGACTGTTTCACCTATCTTTGTATCGAGATTTTAGATTACCCCAACTAGTTTGTTAAAAACTTAAAAGAGCTTCTTGCTGTGTGATTCCATTATTTAAGATAAAAACATGTATCATGCTTAAGAATCATTAAGGAGATAAATGCAATTAATCTAATTACTTATTATGTTCCTAGACAATTACGCAACCAATCTTGTTTCTCTTTTGGAGTTTCTTTGTGCATAATGGTTTAGTAGGAAATCACTGACACTCGTAAGTGACTAGGGTCACTGACTAGTTAGTAACTAAAAGGGAGGTCTGGGGAGAAGGAAGACACCATAGTGAGCTAATTTGGAGTGACATATGCCAGGCATCTCATCTTTATGGAAGCAAGATGTATTCTACTCTTTCCAATCTAAGGTAGAGAGAGGTACGCTTAGTTGTTCGTATACATGTGAAGGAAAACAAAAATAAAGCTATACAGTATACACCAGTTTCTGAAGCTTCAAATTTAGAAAGCTGACCTAGTTCTTTCATTCCACCTCCTGCTGAACTAGGGTAATAGATCATTATGCGATGGTCGTCACCTGTAAAAGAACAATTTTAGTAGTAACTTCACTTCATCACCTGGCCCCAATAAAAATGTAAAATTTTGAAAGTTTTAGCTCAATACATTGTGAAAGGAGAAGAGTGGAAGCTGAAAGCAAATTGATGGGTTTACTGTAAAAGGTTACCATGAATGGGCTTCTCCAAAAAAGGCTTCCAAAATCGCTGTCCATGAACCTCAACAAAATCTTCTTCTTCAACAAAATAATCCAGCTCTTGATACGGCTTTTCTCTATTGACAAGTGCATACCAAGGAATGGGAATCCCATACGATTCAAGACACTTGAAATTCCGATCAATGAAGTAACCGTAACCGAATATAGGAAAATAATAAGAAAAAAAAACAAATCTCCATCAGTAAGCAGGGATTGATAGATGATAAAAATGAATGCACAGAACAATCCTCTTTAGGAAACAGAAACATCATGAATGAGTCGTATTTCATGCATTGAAATTTACGCATTAAAAAATGATCACCCCTAATAAATTAAAAAAAAATGTACTCAAAGAAATTTTACATGCTAATCTCATCCCTGAGAAATGAAATAAATGCGTTTCGGCTATCAAGAGAACTTAAGTTAAGTCTAAAAAAAAAAGATTCCTCAAACTAGAAGCCACCAACCAGACATGGCATATTCATATAGATGTTTTTGTGTTAGATAATAACTTTCTAATGTATAGTTTGTATGTTATATTATTCTTTAGGTGGTTATGTGTAAATTTGTATGCCTATATAACGTTCTCATGACTTGAATAGAGGCAAGGCATACCAATTATTTCATGGTATCAGCCATAAATCTCGGTTGTTAAGTTTCCCCATCCCTTCCTCTTCTTGCTCTTTTCATTTCCGCTTGTCCGATCATCCCTTTCTGATCTCGCTTCTGCTCCATTTCTGTCCAGTTTCTTCTCCCTTTTTCCATGGCTTCGTCATATCATCAAACACCTCCCCTATGAATGGCCATCAAACTTAACTCATCCAATTATTTCATTTTGGAAAACCACCAGCCAGACGTGGCATATTCAAAAGACAAAAGATGGTACCTACAAAGATCGGATGTTAGTTCAACTTTAAGATTCCATGTTCCCTCCATCTTTGAAAATTACTTTATGTCCTTTTTACTTAACTGACAATGAGCCACTTTTGGAAGGAAAACCGAAACAAAGCGTACGAAAATTACATGCAAGTAAAATAAATTTCTATATTATTAGTGATTTAGTGGTCCATGGACTACACTTTTAAACGATATATGTTGTTTCTAATTATCCGAAACACAACTCTACTCTACCGATGACCTTGTATTAGATTATGAAGGTCAGACCATAGCTGTGATATGGCAACTTAAACACCACATGAGTGGATATATACTCAAAATCATTCTTATCTATGCCTCTACCTACTAGGATTGCGAGGAGATTATACAAATTATGAATTAACGCTCACTCATATATGGGTCGTAAAGTTACTTATGATTCGAGCTGAAGTTATGCACGCATAACAACTATAACTTCAAAGATGATGCAAGGCAAGGCCAGGCCTTCTGGATTGAATAAAACATCACGGAGATATGCTTCAGAATGTTAGAACACTTACAAAATTAATTAGTGTAGATCATAAACTGGCCGGCAGCATAAATCAACAACACTACCAACTTATTAATTTATTATTTAAAAAAATTACTAAAAAAACAAACTAACATTTCACCTCTTGTCCCCAAAATAGATGATGATCTGCAACAAACAAATTAAAAAAAAATACGTAAATAAACAAGTAAAATCTTCATACCACACAACACAAATTAGATAATTAGATGTTGACAAGTCAAAACTCGAGACCAATATATGTTTTGAAACCTGCGCCGCGCAGACGCGGGCAGACATTTGAGACGGACAGACTGTTTGTTTTTTAGAAGAGATCTCACTTAAAAACCTCTTCCCCACCTCTTCCCCAAGCAGACTTCACCCCTCCTCTTCTTACCACTTCTCACACACATCAGAGCTCTCCATCTTCATTCTCTCAAAACCCTGCCCAACCGCCACCTCCCGCCACCCCTCTCCTCCTCCCACCCCGGCCCGCCGCCTCCCTCCTCCTCCCCATCCCAGCCCTACGTGTTGTGTTCTACCGATTTTTTTTTCTTTAATCAGTTTTATGTTGGGTGAACCTCATAGTATTGGAACCCAAATCTGGTTATTGAAGATAAACTGACGAAGATAATAAAATGTGTTTAGAGTGAGAGAGAGAGGAGAAATGAAAAAGTGGAAGAACTTGGTTACTGTGTTTATAGTCAGAGAGAAAGAGGAAGAACAGAGTGTTTGGGTGAGGGTGTTTGAAAATGGGTGTTGAAACAATAATAACTAGTGTTATCGCCCGCGCTTCGCGGCGGGGTACAACACCCATTTGTCAATTTTCGCAATTTTATCTTATCTTTATAACATGTTTTCCAGCTTCCAAGATTTCACATATGAGATTAGGAAGTTTACAACTTATGCACAATATTTATAAACCTAAGAAGACGCACATATATTAAAGTTAACGTATCATTCTATGCTAAGAAAACGAAAGTGTTTGTTTACCCAAGTTATATGCAAATAATAACTAAATGTGCGAAATAACAAAAACTTTTGATTGCTGACTTAGAATCATCTGCACATATCTTAATGAATATGTTGCCTCTGCTTACATTTGTAATACAAATAAAATTTGATGGCCAGTAGTTATGATCTATGTGGGGCATAGACTATTGTTCCTTGAAATGAGTATGGCCTTCCCAATATGGACATTTAGTATCTCCGCTTATCTACTAAAAAAATGCTCAAAAACCCAATATTATGACCATAAAACCATACCAAAGTGGGAAAATTTTGCTAATGATTTATAGGTTAACTTAGATAAAATGGAACAAAAGCTTCCAGCTTTAACAGCAACCAATGTCGTATTTGATTACAGAGTTTAGCAACCGAGTTAAGTTATAGAATAGATGGTAGGAACCTGATATTTAGAAGTTGTTGATATGCCGTATTTACATCTTCTTAGTAATCTTAGGCTATATATTACTTCTACAATATAATGATTTTCAGAACATGAATTAAAGCAAAGTGAGTATTAACATTGATATGCAAGTTTCAATAATGTGAATAAAGTCATTCAACTTTTCATGGTTATACAATTTAATTTTTTAATACCATGTAATTTAATTACAAAATAATGTGGAAAAAAATATTATATTTCATGGCTACTGTGACTTTCTTTTAATTATTAACTCTTGTTTATTACCAATATCTCACAAAGTATCAACAACCCAATTACAATACCCGGTAAGTAACGATTTAAAACCTTAATTAGAAGCTCAATTAGAAAGCACCCAAAAAGGAAACATAATTTCTCAAAACCAATCAAGAAAATAAAAGTGTTTACCTAACAATTCAAAGAAGAAAACTGAAACTTTAACCCGAGGGAATTTGAGAGCGAAATGAGGAATAGAAGGGATTAAACCCAACCCTAAAAGTTGAGCGACGACCTAAATAGGAAGAAACACAAATGTGATAAAATTTTATAAAAGAAAAAAGGAATCTGAAATCAAAACAGGAACAAGACCAATTGGGTGAAAAATGTACCAAAATCGACCTTGCAGGTCAGGGATGGCTAAAAAAGAGAAGAAGAGCTCATGTGAAAAAAGGGTGAAACACCTGTAAAAAGAAACAATATCACGACCTATGGAGAGACTAAGATACGCAGAGTAGGCACATAAAAAGAGGCGACCAAGAAAGAGATGTGAGGCGGTGGAATCAGAGGGCTTGAACCACTCATGGGGAAGGAGGAGGTGGAAGGCGTGGAAGAATAATTGTGAAAGAGACTTGGCAGAGAAGAAGCTTAAGAATGTTGACCGTCGAACAAATGACTAATATAGGCTTTGAAAGAACGTAAATTACAAAAGGGCATTTGAACTATTCATGCCCATTTTGAATTGATATATAGTTAATAGTTCATAAAAAAGTCATATGTACATAACGTAGGTTTTTGACTTTCTTATTTTGATTTCAAATAATACAATTTTGGTAATATTATTATTTGTTAATTTGTTTTGGGTTACGGTTATGGTTTTGGGTTACGTTGCAGACGTTAAAAAACAAACAGTCTTCATCTTGCAGACTGCAGACCTTTGGTCCACCTCTTCTCCTGCAGATGTCTGCAGATGTAGTCCGCAGACTGCAGACATTTTTCCTCAAAAAAAACAAACAACACCTAAAACACAATGAATAATAGACTTGAACACAATGAACAACATAATAAAATACAATGTACACCTAAATACAAAAATCATTTGCGTAAAACACAATGAAAAGCATACTAAAAACACAATGGACAAAGTTAAATCATGTGTAGACTAAAAAAACATAAATAACGTATTTATAAAGCACACGTACATACTATAACACAATGAACAAGAAGAAGACACGACGGAGAAGAAAACCCATTTAACACGATTTTTTTTTTCAATTTTAATGTAGCGATGTGGTACTAATATTAAAGATAAAAAAAAACACTCGTTAATATGGTGAAATTTTTTTGAAAAAAAAAATATCGTATGAAAAAGTTATAGACGTTTTAAAGTGATGGGGGAAATGACATGTGCATTGCATGTGGAGAGAGAAAGTCAACAAATGTGGTTTTCCTTTTATGCCCTTCCTCTAATTTATTATTTATTTTTTTCAAACAAACTAATCTTAACCCTTCAAATATATGAACAATGGATCACAATTCTTCTCACCTTCCTAGAAAAAATATCTTGTGTATTTAATCCTAACCCATCATCATTATACTATATTAATAACTAGTTTTTATTCCGGGAACGTCCCGGGTTAAAATATCTAATATAACATAATAAAATATCTAATATGAAAACATAATTAATAACTTGTCAATATATGATTAATGATTATTATTTATTTTAAACAAATCCCTGCCATAAGTTATCATATTCTAATATAAAAAAAACGAATCTCTGCGTCGGGGTATAAATCTAATGCCATTACAAAATATTATATAATGTCAAATGAATTTGGAAGTTTGTAATCAATCATTCTAAAAAGAACTAACTTGAAATAAAGAAAAAAAATTATTTATTGAAATAGCGAACACATTAGTCTAAGGGTTATGTGATGCGTTAAAAAATTCATGGGTATATGATCGGGTATATAGTTCGGGTATTTGGGTATGTAGTTTCGGGTAATTGGGTCGGGTATTACCTAATCCCAGGCCCGACCCAAACCCACAATTTTTTTTAAACTAATCCCAAACCTGACACAATACCTATCGGGTTACAAAAAATAGTCGTTTTTTTCTCTGTTTTTTATATAGCACTATGGTACTCGTTGGAATGATAATAAAACGCTCGTTAATTTGGTGTAATTTTTTTTTAAAAAAAATCTCGTATATAAAAGATATTAACGTTTAAAAGTTATGGGAGGAAACATGAGAGAGAACATAATAAAGGTTTAATATTTAGATTTAGTAGATTAGGTATTTAATAGATTAGGTTAAATCATATTTATTCCTTTTTTTAAATTGGTTTGCACTTGCCACATCACATCCTATGTGGCATCTCTCAAAGGAGAGATTGCATAAGATTATGACATGTAGGATTAATCCCTTTGCGATATATATATAGAAGATACAACCCATTTGAACAGTTTTTATATTATTTTTGTTATCTTAATACATATTATGTTAGATAAATAAATTTCAGTTGGTTGTGAGTGACCTGGTGGTTGACCTGTTGTTTTGCTTCCCTGTTTACCCATGTTGAAATCTTCTGGTCAATTTGTTCCAAACCAATTTTTTTGTTCGCATTGTAGTTTGATAACACCAGCCTCATCTTCATCTGTCTCACAACTCTCTTTTCTCTCTGTAGAGTTTATTCTCCACCCACCACCTATTTATTTCCTCTCCATTTTTCTATGGGTTAAAGATGGTTTTCATCTGTACATCTTACTCTCTCCCCAAAACCACCAACCCAACACCACTACCACAAATTTGTCATCCCCATCACCGCCACCAGCACCGCACCACACAAAACCCTTTCAACAACCATCGCTTGCACCCCATCCCCATCTTCTGTCAACACACCACATAAAAAACCAATTGTTACCCCCAACCATGGCTTCCGCATCCACCCGGTCTTTGGTCAACACACTGCCATAACCTAGCACTACGGTGACGAGTTCGTCTTATGAGCATGGAACCACGACAATTTGATTGTCCGGGCGGCCGGCCTACTCCGACGGCGAGTTTCCGGTCAACCTCCGGTATATATGGTAAGTTCACCTTCATGTCCATTTCTCCTTAAATCGGTCTATTTTTTCCCTGATTGGGACTATTTTCAGTTGTTCCATCTTTTCGGCAGCTTCCAACGTCATTGGTTAACTCCAGTCACGGAAACAAGGCTTATCTCGTCGACAAGGTTCCGAGGTCTACCCTTTTACATATCAATTTCACCTCTCTTTTATTATTGAATCTTTATTAATAAAGTATGTTTCTTGAACAAATTAAGTAACTTTTAGCTTCATGGGCTCTCTTTATTCACATTATTCAACAACTAGATCTTTGCCGTCGTTAACACGCGGTTCACCAACGTACAATTATTTTGAGCGGTAAAACGTATAAAAAAATATAGTAGAAATATTTTATTAAAATTTAAAAGAAACCAATACACATTTTATTCAAATATCACTAAATATTTCTTTATACACCACATTTGTTTTTTAGTCTTGACCTTCCCATCAGCATCAAGTATAAGTAACTTCACGCCTGCCCTGCTTTTAACTCTTGACAATGCGATATAAAGCTGGCCATGTGAGAATATAGGGTCTCTTAAATATAATCCAGCCTTCGATAGAGACTGTCATTGGCTTTTATTGATGGTCATTACGAAACATACGCTTATTGGGAATTGAGGCCTTTGAAACTTCACTGGAATCTTGTTATCAGATGCTATCATATATATTCTAGGAATAAGAGTTTTGGTACCAATGTTTCCACCTGATATGATTTCGGCTTCAATAACACGCTTTGCAAGTTTGGCGATTGGTAATCTCGTGTCGTTAGAGTCCCGTGTGTACACACGGTACATCCTCAAGTCAAATAACAAAATTCTATAAGATTGTAGTATAAAAGTATTATTTATTCGAAGTACCGTGAATTACGGAAAAATTATCGATAATACATTGCTTTACCAAAATGTGTCTATTATGGGCTACATCAGCATCTACACAAGTACAACAGTTTAAGTTTATCATTTAGTTCACAAAATGTGCCTACGTAAAAAAAAAGTCCAAGCGAAATGTGAACAAATCCAAACAATAATTAAATGGAAAATGTATAAAACGGTATATATATACCGTTCAGTATACATGACTCACTTCAAAACACGCCTAAACACATAGTAGAAAGAACACATATGCATTTAAAAAAATAAGATGCAAGACATAGTAATACTTTGGATCTGTATTTTTTATGACTCGTTGACCCGTTTACCATTGAAAATTATCTCGTTTCGCCATTTCCAAATCAGCCACAGGGAGTCTTGAATAATCATAAACATAGCTTTCTTCCACTTCTTTGAACCTCTAAAGCGCTTATGTGACACCGCAAAGTTCTTCAACTCGAAAACGAATAATGGCTGCCACCTGCACCAATCTGAAACAAACTCCCAGACCTGTGACACAAAGCTGCAGGAGAAAAAAAGGTGCATCGCCGATTCCAGCTCTTCGTTTCAGAACCTGCATATCGGATCTGGAACATGAACGTTTCTGTGAGCCAGCGCAATCGCCGTAGGAAGTCTATCCTGAAGCAGAAAATTGATTTTAATAATCTTTCAATTAATCACCTGACACATGATTATGTTCCTATATGAATTATTTTAGCTTTGAAAGCATATATGAATTCCTCAAAAGGCATGCTTTGTAAGCATATCACTACTAAATCTATACATATAATATTTTGGAGCAATTTTGGACACATGTCATTCATTTACCCCCCTAGCAATTATCTCTCCTCCATTGGTGATGCCACATGGCACATTGAGAGAATTAATAAAATTTTCTTTTTTTTTTAAATCAAAAATCATTTAATTATAAAAACTCAAAAAAACATAACCATAACCCTAAATCTAATCATTCATAACCTCCTTCTCAGTTTTCTACAACCCAAGTCCTTCCCTATCCTCCGATCCCTTACAAACTCATGCGTCGGAATCAATCAGGAAAGAATCACGGACGATATCCTCAGCCTAACTAAACTCGAAAGAAACGACTATGCAGTCCTCAGCGTTACGTAATGGGTTACCACAACTACGGCCCGTCTGTTTCCGGTATCGGGTCACCGTTCGTAACCGGAAAGGCGGCTGCGGCGGAGACGAAATGTTCCTGGTACGTTAATACGATGATTAATAATGTTTTTGGAAGCATGAAATGTTCTTGTATTGTTATTTGTTTGCTTGATGATTTATTGATTGATTCCGACGCTCGAATAGGATGTTTACCTAGAAACAGAGTAATATTGAATATTAAGTTTTTTTTCCTGTTTGTTGAACATAGTTTTGGATGTTGTCGGTAATCATCATAGGCGGTGTATAATTTGTTTTGATGATTATATTGTCAATGCCAGATGTGGATTCAAATATTTTATTGTTTGTTGAATATGGATTCAAATATTCTCCTGTTTGTTGAATATGGATTCAAAAATATATATATATATATATATATATATTTTTTATTTTTTTTTACCCTTTTTAATTATCTTTAATATTTAACCTTTATCAAGAAATTTTGTTTAAATGTTTTTAGGGGTTTTAGGTTTTTGACAGAAATTTTGATGCTTTTTTTTCTAATTATTTTAGTTAGATGATTTGATTTTTTTTTTCTTGAAAATGATATCTTATTTAATTAATTATTCAGAAGGCTTTGGATCCAACACATCAAGGTACACATCGTATTCCTAAATCTTTGGTTTGGATTCGTCTCCGATTTAGTTTGGATTCGTCTCCATTACCGTGTTCTTCATCTTCAATCCAAGGTTTTATCTCTTCCATTCTTTATTAATCAATCGTTCTTCATGTCAATGTTTTCTCTTTATTTTTTTCGTGTTTTTTCCAGATTTCTTTGTCGATTAAGGTATGTTGTCTCTGTTTTGACTGATTTCAATTATTTATATACTTGATTTTGTATTGATGTTCTTGGTTTTACTGATTGTTCTTGGTTTTTTGTTTATTATTGTTAAGTCATGTTAATTGTTTTGATTTTGTATTGATGTTTTAGGGTTTATATTTTAGCTTTCGATTTAGGGGTTTTTAGGGTTCGACTGATAAGATTAAGTTTTGATTGATTGTTCTTTATTTTTTGATGGATTATTATTAAGACTGATTAGGGTTAATGAGTGATTAGTGTTCGACTGATAACACTAATGTTTATGTGTTAGGTTTCGAATTAGGGTTAATGTTTTAGGTTTCGGTTTAGGGTTAAATTGATGTTTTAAAAAAGCTACGAATGGATTGTTATGATTTAGCCACATGGCACTTTGTGAGAATTAATAAAATTTTCTCTTTTTTTAAATCAATAATCATTCAATTACTTTTGGTCAAAATCATTCACTAATATTATTATTAACTTTCCTAAAACCTTGCTTAATCATAATTTATAAGAATTTTAGTTTTTTTTTAAAAATAAAAAATCATTAATTAGTTTGGTCAAAATCGGTCAATAATATTAAATACGTATTTAAAAATAAAAATCAATAAAATGCTCCATCTTCCCCCACAAGACATCACCTTATTGAAATATGACTCAAATACATTATATAAATATATTTTTTTACAAAAACATATATTAATGTTTGATCATTTTTTTTTTACTTCTTAGCATATCAGTCCTTTCGTTGGTCATGGATTAGGTTTAAGACTGATTAGTGATTTAAGTGTTAGATTTCGAATTAGGTTTAATGTTTAAGGTTACGGTTTATAGTTAAATTGATGTTTTAAGAAAGCTACGAATAGATTGTTATGCTTTTTAGGTTTCAATTTAGGAGTTTATGGTTCAGGTATCGATTTAGGGATTTTTTTGTTCAATTGCTGTTTTAAGGTTTGATTTATTAAGACTGATTAGTGGTTTAAGTGTTAGATTTCGAATTATGTTTAATGTTTAAGGTTACGATTTATGGTTAAATTGATGTTTTAAGAAAGCTACGAATGGATTATTATACTTTTAGGTTTCAATTTGGGGGTTTATGATTTAGGTATCGATTTAGGGATTTTTTTTGTTCAATTGATGTTTTAAGGTTTATGTTTTTCAAAAAACAAGGTTTGTTCAGGCTTTCTAATGTGGTTAGAGGTGACAGTAATTAGGTGGTTTAGTTTATGACGTTATTTTGGTAGGATGAAAACTTTTGGTGGGTAACTTTTGACTAAAATGGTTTGTGGTTTGTAGTGACCAACTTTTGCACGTTTACTACTCATGTGGTAATTCGTGAATTTTGGGGTTTTTTATGTTTAGAATCACTAATATTTTGGGTTATTCTTATTAGTTAAAAACACTATATTTTGCATATTATGTTATGGATATTAGTGGTATATATTAATGTTATTTTGTTGTTTAGGAACTAAGATAGTAAACATAGTTGATAAGGGTTTCTTTAAAAAAAAAAACTGTTTTTAAAACAATAATGTTATTTTTTTAGTAAATGGTTTGACCTTTCTTAAAAATTCATTGTAATCTCTTATTAATAACAGTTTTTGTAATTATGGAAATAATTTAATTTTTAACAACCAACCGTGATATTTAAATTTTTTTTAAAACATTAATTCTTATTTTCGGTTAGTAAATGGTTTGAGTTTTTTAAAAATCATATTAATTTCTTATTAATGTCAATGTTTGTAATTATGGAAATAATTTATGTTGTACACAACCATCTGTGATTTTTTAAAAAAATTTCCTTTTGAAAACAATAATTGTTTTTTTCGGTTAGTATATGGTTTGACCTTTTTTAAATGCCATCTTTTTTAATTATGGAATAATATTTTATGTTTTACAAACCATACTTGACAAACAATCAAAAGTAAATTTTTTGTAAATTGAAATCGTGCAATTTTAGCAAATAAAGAATCAAGGTTTGACTTTGTTTTTTAAAATTCAAACGCAATCTTTGAATGCAAAACATATTCAGTTTTTTTTTTACTTCTAACAATTTCTGAGTTTTTATTAACTGTAATATTTTAAATTGTTTTCAACAGAAAAAATAACAATTACTAAACCCAATCAAACAAATTTAACAAACAATTAAAATAAATTTGGTAGATTGCCATCTTTAAATTTTAGAAACAAACATTCAAATTTTAGAAATAAACAATCAACCTGTTTTTTGGTAAATTTAAAACATTGAAAGATTGAAATTAACCATTCAATATTTTTTTTAAACATTAATTTGTAGTTTTTTGGTTTATAAATTTAACATTTTAGTTAGTTATTTTTTTATACTTTTAGCAATGTTTGACTTCTTTAACTACCTTAATTGTTTGACACGGTTTGACTTTTTTAGTCAATAGATACTAACAAACAATAAATTATATTTAAAAAATATACCTATACAACTTAAAAATCCACGGATTATATATGTTTAAGTTTATTTTAGGTATATTGAAATCTTTACATTTTATACCTATACATTTTAAAAATCGTCTATAATTTAAATAAAAAAATTCAAATTTTTAATTATAGCAACATTTTAATCTAAATTAATTATAGCAACATTTTAAGCTAAATTAATTTTGATTTACATTTTATATTACTTGTGTTTTTTCATTTAATTTATGGTTTTTTTTAAGGTAATGACAAAGGAACATTGTTATCTAATATATCTAACGGTAAACGAATTGACATAATTTTACATCTTTATTTATATGCTAATGGTATTATGCAAGTAATTTATTTTTCTTCACAGTTCTCTCGAATGAAGAAAAAATTAAGAATGCGGTCGAGTGTCGCAAATTTAGAAATGATGGAATACAAAATGTACCACCAAGTGGAGTATTTAACTGCGACTCCATTGAATCTTCACACCGTTTCAATGTGTCTAAAGATGTGTATAAAGAAATATTTAGTGATATTTGAATACAATGTGTATTGGTTTCTTTTAAATCTTCATAAAATATTTCTGCTACATTTTTTTATATGTTTTACCCCTCAAAATAATTGTACGTTGGTGAACCGCGTGTAACGCGGACAAAGATCTAGTTTCTAACGAACAATTAATAACAAATAAGAGACAACTATGCAAGCAAGAACGAACTAACCTGCATCTAATAACCAAGGGCAAGCAGTGATGGCTGCAAGTTACAAAAAGGAGTTTTTATAAGTACAACTGAAAAAAAATATTCTAAACATTGTAAAAACAAACACAACAAATAAAGTATACGGCTGAGGAGGCGGATAGAGCTTACGACCCGACGGCGCGTGAGTTTCATGGTTCTAAGGCAAAAACTAATTTTCCTCTAAATAATGCTAATTCAATTGCCACAAAAAGTACACTATGAATCTCAGCACAACAAAAGATATCTTTATAAAACACTACTAAAAAGAGAAATCAACACTAGACAAAAAAATTGTTGATAATGAAGCTTAGCAGTGAAGATGAATGGTAAACATTAATGTATGGAAACTTCAAGTTCTAAAGCTCTTTTGTAAACTTATCCCTTATTTATAAAATGACCAAAACACCCTTTATAGTCCATCATATTATTCATATCTCCACCGTTTATAAATGCAAGGCAATTGTTATCTTGCAGGCTGCAACAATGCTTGAACTTCATGGCATGTTTTCAAGTTAAATGCTTATTTAATTCTCATATTTATTACATGAATTCCTTTGAGGGATGTTTCTCGTTTTGTGGTTTTTTGTCATTCATGTCATCCATTTAATAGTGATCTTGAATGGGGACCCATGATATCCTTATGGTGACTATGGTTTGTTGTACCCAAGATACCAAGTTGTACCTTTGCCTCAGTATATTTACTTAAGAGCCAAATGCTCACATCATAGGGTGCGTTACATTCAACATATGTCACATACAGTAATATGTATATGGAACCCCTCTCTCTCTTTCTCTCTCTCTCTTTATCTCTTATTACATACATACATACATACATACATACATACATACATACATACATACATACATACATACATACATACATACATCTCCTTCATATATATATTTCTCATCTGTTTTTTTGCTTTAACCCAAACCCAAATATACAAAAAAAAAATAATAATAACAATAACCTCTTAAATGAGCAAAACTATACACTATAACATGGCTTATGAGCATTTTAGCTACTTTTACTTACCGGTTTGGACGGAACTTCGAATCACAAAACAAACAATTGAGGTCTTAATAATCTTTCGATTAATCACCTGACACATGATTATGTTCCTATATGAATTATTTTAGCTTTGAAAGCATATATGAATTCCTCAAAAGGCATGCTTTGTAAGCATATCACTACTTAATTTCTAACGAACAATTAATAAAAAATAAGAGACAACTATGCAAGCAAGAACGAACTAACCTGCATCTATTAATTAAAGGCAAGCAGTGATGGCTGCAAGTTACAAAAAAAGAGTTTTTATAAGTACAACTGAAAAAAAAAATATTCTAAACATTGTTAAAACACAACAAATAAAGTATGTTGCAAATAGTGTCTAGGATTACAGACTAAGAAAACCAACAAAAAATAGCTTTTATAAGTACAAACAAAAAATAAAAATTTTTAAACTCCAAACACCTACTGCAAATAACACATAGTGAAAAGTCTAAACAACACACAACAACCATTTTTGTTGAAAATATCATAATGCAAGCCCAGCAGCATGCATTCATATTGGTAAACTCTAGACTGGGTCTCTAGTTGCTACTGGAATGCCTGCATTCAGTCTTTTATCATTTAAAACCACCAAAAAGTAAGCTGATTGATATCCAAACTCAAAGAAGATGTCAAAAATCATTCAGCTTCATGAACCTAAATTTATTTTATTTTATAGATAAGATATGAAAAAAAAACTATTGCATACCACTTGAATGAGCTTCACTTAAGTCGATCCTGATCTTAATCAAGATGGCTATCTACCTTTTCGGTCTTCTTTTCTGCACCGGAGCTCTGTGATCCTGTTATCCTTCCCAACATCACAAACGACATCCCTCCAAGAACATTGTTCACCATTCTCAAACCAATCACAGAGGTTTTGAATAAAATAGGCGGCAACCCCTTTTCCAGCAAGAATTCGATGCCTAGCCGCGCCGCCAGTTGAGATTAAAAAATTATGACATTATGACATAATAAAAACACACCAGGTATTTATCAGTCTAGTATGTAAAAAAGAACACCGAAAACAGTTAAAACTCCCATCTTAAACACACCAGGTAGAAAACCAATAAACAAAAAACTAAAGGATTGTATGCTTCTAAAACGCAGTTAAAAAACCGTTAACAAACGTAAACTATGTTTTAATGATCTTTTCACAGTTCACCAAACAAATTAAACAGAATAATTTGTTTAATAAAGAGCAAAAACATACCACATCTGCCCTAAACTCGTTTTGAAGCTGAATTTGGGTAGCCATAATAGATGTTACCAAAGATGAGGTGAAATCTTCAACAAAAAAATCGATTCAAAATCAACATCATCTTATAATATGCAAACCGACCTATTCCGCTGCCCTGTACAAGACCCATATGCGGCACCACAACCAAATCGACCCAACCCGCTTTCCTATATCACTGCAGCCGCAACCATGGTTTAAAAAACGCTTGAGGCGTGCGCCTCGAGGCGCGCCTCAAGGCGATTCGGTCTGAAAACGCTTCTGAGGCGGCGCCTCAGGTGTTTGAACAGTGGTATGCGCCTCACAGGACTGAGGCGTTATGAAAAGTTGCGCCTCAGGTACGCCTCAGGGGGTTTTCAGGTATATTTTTGATGTTTTTGTGACATTTTTTGCCTTTTTTATGTGTGTTTTTGATGAATTTGATGATGAAATTAGTTAGCATTTTATTTTTCGAAAGATATATAATTATTTATTTAATTTTTTAATTCCGCCTCGGGCTTACGCCTCGGTTCGCCTCGTGAGGCGAAGGGAAAACGCCTCGAGGCTCGTTTCCGTTCTTTTAAACTTTGGCCGCAACATATGATTAATGATAAATAGTAGCAAATAAGCGACCATGAGCTTCATATTATGTCATCGCCATTACAAAATTTATGTAAAAAATATTTTTTTAGAATACAAAATTTAAAAGTCAAATGTCATAACTTGATTGAAATGTATTCGTACCGGTGTAGATATCAAAAAATTCAATGGAAATCTTGGATAGAAGCTGAGCTACTTCTAACTGCAGCGCAATTGCAACATAAAAAAAATGGAGGTCAGAAAACAATCAAGTTGGGACCTTGTTTGACTTTTGAAGTCAAACCGACACTATTTAATATTCTAAATCCATATAGATTTCATTAAGATAAAATTCTATATGCTTTATAAGTTACAAATTTAACAAAACTGAAAGCAGTGTTAATATTTAGTTGTGATGAAAGCGATTCGTAAATGGGCGATTTTTGGTTAATTAAATAAACAACATATAGACATACATCTGAGAGTGAGGTTGTCAACTGCTTTGATACAAACGATCCGATGATGCTAGCATATTAGTAGACCTCAAATCGATCAAAGCATCCCATTGTTGGTCTAACTCATCAACATTTGTCGCAGTAAGCACGATCACATTATGACACTTGATCTACAAAGAGAATGAACCAAAGTGACGATTATAAACAACTCATTAACAAAATAAATACTGCATTAAAATGGTACATATATCAGTGTTTACTTTTACTTTTTACTGTAGTAACATGAATGGTGAAACCTTAGAATCTGTGGAAACTTATGTGAAACTTCAAAGTTCAAACACGTACCAATGGAACACGAAGCTTTTCATGTTAAAGGGAAAGCCCATGTGACACCCTGCATTTTCAAGATATTACTTTTACTGAACTCTAGTTAACTTGCATGTACATTCGTGACTAAACACTTAACTAGGGTTAGTTTAGAAGGTCTTTCGATATGTTATGGGATAATAACATATGTTGGATGATATTAACGTACGTTATAACTAGGAAGGTTTTGTCTTGACACACACACGAGTCCTGTATCCCGAACGTTGGTGATTTGTCAAGCATACATAATCATATGATCTATTGGGTGATGATGAATGTGAATTAACATGCGTATGTGAATTACGTGTTTATGTGAATTACATGTTTATGTGGATTACTGTTTAATAGATAGTCAGTACGTAAACCCTGCGAATTATGTGCATTTTGTAATTAACAATACTTTTTACATAAGTTAGTGTGAATAATATTATCGAGACTATTCTTGGGATTAAAACTGTATTAGTGGGCCGTTTATCAAGAAAAGGCCCATAAACCCGAAACCTTGGCCCATAACTCAACCCTAAGTGTATTATTTATAAAAAAAATAAACACAAACCCTACTCACCTCTTATGCGCCGTGAGCAAGGAGAAACCCCACACCCCTCTTTCAATCTCAATCTTTCATCGATTTCTCACTAGTTCAAGTTGATTCGGGTGCTATCTTGAGGTTCTAAGGATCCTAGCATTGCAAGCTATATGTTTTATGTGTTATATGATTTACCATGATGCTTGAAAAGATGTAAAAACCCTAATAACTATCTATATAAAAATCGCAAATCATGATTAGTAAGGTGTCTTGGATGTTTGATTTGAATATTGATGAGTATTGTTGATAGTAATCATATCTAGGGTATGTGGTACGTAAATACATGGATTTAAACGTGATAATATGGATTTGATTGTGTTCATATGAGTTTATTATATGATTAGGGGTTATTGAGAATGATTAGGGTTTATGAGAATCATGTTATGAGAATTCTGATTTCTGGCAGATTTATTATAGCGACTTTTAGGGCTGTTACATGGTGATTAATATGTTTAATCTGATTGTTTTCTGATACTAAAACATAATTTATGATGTTAGCTTTTCAAAAAGTCCAAAATCATGCGTTTTGGACTTGTTTTGATATGTATTAATGATTTTATAAGTTTAAAGGTATAATCAGATTTTCGGATATGAAAAATGAACCAACTTTAAAGGGCTGTAACTTGAGTTTTACTAATCCGTTGATCGTGAAATTTGGACAGAAGTTGAGTCTATGAATATCAAAGCTTTTCCAATGTGATTCATATCGTTTAGACGCGTGTCTATGATTATTAATGAATTTTTATGTAAGCTGCTGTTAACAGCACGCTTTTCTGGAGGTGGCTGGACTAAATTATTTTTCATAAAATCTTGATGTGTTTTTGACAAGAAATAAAAATAGTGGAGTCACGTATAAACTTATGGGAATTCTCTGTAAAATTTTGGGGACTTAAGGAGTTGATTTGATATTTTATAAAAATTGGTTTTCGTAACCTAAAATCTGTCCAGAAAACGCAGGTTTGGGAGATATTGGGTAAGTGATAATTTGAGTGTATTATTGAGTTATAAGTTGTGAAATTCTATTTGAGAACATGTGTACATGTTATTTACATGATGTAGATGACATGATAGGTTGCTTGTGTGTAATGTGTGATGGAAACTCGTTGTATTAAAAGTTTTGACATGTTGCATCATTAATTAATCACCAACGATTGAACGAGTCCTATATGGTCTAGTTGTGTCGAATACACTTGCATGAGATGTCACCTAGGTCATTGTAGACTACAATGGTTAGGATAATATGTAACACCCCGGTCCTAGGGCCCAGAATTTTTCACGCATTATTAGTCATATATGATAATTACACAAACAAGGATGAATAATTAACGATACGTTTTTATACGGAATTAAAAACCAAACCAATATATAAAAATATCTTACACGAGTGTTCGTTACATAACAGGATCGAAACCCGATAACGAACCCACCCGACCCCATATGATTAGTCATTAGGGGAGGACACTTGTCCTCCCCATGACATGCCAACCCATACCAAAAACCATATATGGTTTTGTTAAAAACCATTGATGGCACCTCTTATAAATCCCCAAACCTTCTGCTCATTTCCATTCTTAGAGGGTGTTTGGGATTGAGTTTGGAAATGCAAAAGTGCTTTTGGTCAAAAGTGCTTATTGGCTTATGACTTTTTGAAAAGGAGTTTTAAAAAAAGTGTTTGGATTAGCTTTTGGGATGGGAAACGTCAAAAAGTCAATAGATTGTTATTTTTTTAAGTGTTTCGCTTAACTTATTGTGAATATTGGTTGTATGGGTGATAAATTTGTAATTTTTTTCTAAAAGTCAAAAGCCAAAAGCCAGGATTTATGACTTTTTGAAAACAGCTTTTTAACCTATATCAAAAAGCCAAAACCAAAAGTGCTTTTGTGGTATTTTGTGGTAGACAAACAGCTTATTGACTTATTGGCTTTTTGAAAAAGCCAATAAGTCAATAAGCTGTTTTGTAACTCAATCCCAAACACCCTCTTATAAACTACACACATACATATCAACATATAGAGAGAAAGAGAACAAGGTACCAAACTCTGACCACCCTCTACGGCGGATCCCCGGTGACCTTCCACCCCCTCCCCTCTCACACGATAATATTCCCAAATCAAACACACAACCGCACCACACAGATCCGATCTAGAGAGAGAACTGTAAGGAAAGGGACACCGCTGTAATTCTTGGCCGGCCGGTACACTTTGATGACGGACAATGACGATGACAGTATTGATGGGGGTTTGGTCTTGGGGGACGGATGTTTGGACAATTGATGATGGAGATGTCTGGGTTGATTTCGAGGCTGAACAATGGCGGTTGGAGAATTAACCGCCAGTCGAGGACTTGGGATTCCGGTGCCTTCATTACTAATCCAACCGACTTATTTAAAGGGATAGTTATGACCAGTAAGGGTAAGTCTCTAGATCCATTTGTATTTAGTTAATTAGCATAGTATGATATTAAGGTTAGGTTGAGGATTATAAGCTGACAATGTTATGATAGGAACTGTGAGTTGGATCCACAGAGATGGAGTTAGGAGGTTTTAGAAGAGGAGTCTACACTTGATCAATAACCAGTCAACAAAAGTCAGCTGGAGTGAACACGGATCAGAACTGGTCAACAACGGAATCGATGGAGTTCGAGAGGTATAACCAAATCCGATAAGCCATTAAGAATATCTATAATCTATATATATATATAAAAGAAAGCATATATGCCCATTGAGAGTGCCACGTGGCTTAATAATTGAGTGTTTTTTGTGTTTTTGAGTATTTTTCTAAATTTATCTCTCTATCTCTTAATTCTCAATTACTAAAATTAAATTGAGTTATTTTAGGAAAAAAGAATTTAAAAACAAATTTAAATTTTTCTCTCTTATCTTCCTCCCATAATTTTTAAACATAAATATCTTTTATATTCGAGATTTTTTAAATAAAAAAAATACACCAAATTAACGAGCGTTTTATTATCTTTCCAACGAGTACCATAGTGCTATATAAAAACGAAAAAAAAAACGACTATTTTTTGTGGGGTTATATTCATACAGAAAAAAACACAAAGTGTTCAGGTTATTCATTAATCAAATTGTAACATATTTTAATTTACGTGAAGATGATTATATGTTGAAGGTTATCCTTTTAATACTTTATTATGTTTAATATGGTTTATGCTTTTTATTTTTTTAACTTTTTAAATAAATGTTTTTTAACTAAGATTGATTATGTTTAAGTTATTTACTCTTTTCGTGATTTGAGTTTTCTTTTTTTTTATCATTTTTTATTAAATCATATTAAATTTTTCAACCCCGGGACCTTCCCGGGGTAATCGGCTAGTAACTTATAATAAAAGAATTGAACTTTGATGTTGTGGCATTCAATGGAGGCCTCAACCTCTTCTTCAATGTACCATGTGGCATCATGTAGGATTTTTTAATTTTTGAGTTTTTTTTAATAAATCTATATATAATAATTATTTTAGGAAAAGATAAGAATTTAAAAACAAAATTAAATTTTATCTCTAATGTTTCCTCCCATAACTTTTAAATGATAATATCTTTCATATACGAGATTTTTTAAAGAAAAAAAAAACACACCAAATTAACGAGCGTTTTATTATCTTTCCAACGAGTACCATAGTGCTATATAAAAAACGGAGAAAAAAACAACTATTTTTGTGGGGTTTTGTTTTCAAATATATTTTACTCTACTAATAAATCACAAACGATAAACATAACTTTATAGGCAGAGATTCTTTTTTTTTTATATTTGAATATGATAACTTATGGCATAAATTTATTTAAAATAAATAATAATAATATTATTATTGTTATTCATTAATCATGTATTGGCAAATCATTAATTATGTTATCATATTATATATTTTATTATGTTATATTAGATATTTCAACCCCGGGACACTCCCAGGATAAAAGCTAGTATACATATAAATAACTTTCGTGTGTACACGTGTGGGACTTTGACGAGTTTATTGAACCCGATCCGACCATATAGACTAGATGACGGACTTATAGTTTTTAATACATATTGGGTGAACTAATAATTAATTGTATTCGGATTGTTTGGTTAGAATGGTGATTAAGAGATAGGATCTTGACAAGACGAACAAGGCATTGAATGAATTAACAGTTATAAGATGAAAGAACAATCAATGAGACAACTATGATATCACAATACTTAAAGACTTGGACGACCTAAGCTTGGAAGCTTGAGACCTGAATTACTTGGACACACACTGTTGACTATTGTTAATATGATGATACTAGTTTAAGCGATCACCATCACTATGTAATATCAACTTTATTTCCTTAATAAAAATGGTAATCCATTTATTCTAGTTACTAGTAGTTTAGTAATAACTAAATGTGTATGTTATTTTACGACAACTTTCATAACCATTGTAAAGATGATGAAGATTGGACATAGGGATATAATAACGAAGCATAGGAAATTAGGACTTTAAATAACCATGTATACTTTCGTTATTGACCCGCCACATGAACACCATGACGTGAACCTTGACTACTTAGTTAACACTAATAACTTGGTTATTATATGCTATTGGGACACGAGACGCTAAGCACGACAAGTAACTTATGAATTTAAGTAAAGGTCCAAGCCGCCCACACGTGTAACCATGATGTTGTTTACACGCGCTAATGTTTGTAAATTTGAATAGGATCTTTCTAATAATAGATAGATGGAATCTTGACTTCGAATGCCATATGACTATGTGACATGACGGGACACGCTGCCAAGGTGAGTTCGTGTACTTCCCCTTTTTCTGTTTTAAATATTTTGGGGTGAACATATGCTTGTACGTGTAAACTGTTTTGTGTATAAACTTACTTGATGTGACAAGGGCTCCCGAAACCAGATGCACACTTATTAACCCAAGGGAATTGGGGCACTTAATATGTGGGTAGTACTACTTGGGGAATCCCCCACGCACAGTGGATCCGGAAGCCCGGAAAACCCTCCACTGAGGTCTGCGGACCGTTGCGGCATATATTATGCCGTAGGGAATCCATAATGGGAGTAGATGGATTCCGTGTTAGGATTGAGGTGTGATACTTGTACATCACTATGTTTAAGAACCGTGTAAACTTGTTTTTGAACTATTAAACTGTTTTGGTTTTACTAAACAACTTACACGGACTCACCAGCATAATTGCTGACCAAACTCTTTTAAGCATGTGTTCAGGTACTGCATTTGGAGATTCATGAAGACGAGGTTTATGTTAGCTTGTGCGGATTAGAGATAGTATGGTAGAAGATTCAAGCTACAAACATAGCGGGTAGAGTATTAGAGCTAAACGTGGATTGAGATCTGGATCGACTAGTGGATCACACCTTATCAATTGCTTCGACGACCGCCGCGTTACGTCTTTGCATAGATATTAGCCTACTTTATTTAAGTTATGTATTTATATTTCTGGATTAGAAATTGTATAACATTTAAATATTAGTTATCGTTGCTTCCGTTGTGCAAGTCTGTTACCAAACTGTCATTTCAACCAGCCCCCACCGGGTCGGGTTGTTACATAATAAACATGTATAACCGCACTCAAACACTCGTAACTTTGTGTTCGATAGGTTATCGGTAGGCGAGTAACCTTTCACGTTTGCTATCTTTGCGGTTTATTTTTAGCACGCAACCTAAGGTGAGTTTCACTACTCTTTTCTCAAAAGCATGCGTCTCAGGTTTGAGACAACTTATTAAACTTTTTCTAGTCCAGTTTGGGACTACTTTTACATCCCAGGTTTTGGGATGCTGTGACTCCTTGTGTGGGTCGGGTTTTCGATTCCTTATGTGAATCACACTTTTATCAATTTTGTACTTTAACTGTCCCTTGTGAACTAAACACTCTATCTTGAAAGTCCTTACTATTTTATTGGGTTAATCGCTGGAGGCGAACGGGGTATTAGTTAGTAGCGCTATTAGGTTGTGCAGCAATCTCATGCCTAAGGTGCTTGGGTCACGGGCATGAACTTCTGACCACTTTTTCTTACTAGTGTTGATAGACACAAGTGTTGAGGCACTATAACATCTGTATGTTTCCCAATAACCACTGTTTAGTTACATTGAGTGGGTTAGCTACCCCTGACAAGCTTAAAGCTGATGGTTTAAAACTTTGATAACTTTACACTTGCTACTTAAACTGTGAACTCACCGACTTTATGTTGACACACGCTAGCATGCTTTTGCAGGTCTCTAGGTACGGAGCACGATAGGTCATGCATCATTGTGTCAAGGGTTAATTGAACACTATTGACTATTATCATGCTTTTCATTTATTTAGCTCTAACTCGGGCGCGTTGTTTTGCTCATAATAATCCACTTAACCATTTTGATTACGCTTCCGCACTTTCTTAAAACGCATGGTTGATTTCTAAAAATTTAAATTTTGAAAAACGAACTAAATGGTTTGGGCATTTAGAGGCGTTCAAATGACTTATGGCTATGGGATCCTGGTGTGTCACGCGCCTCGCGGTAAAACCCCGCAGTGAAAATTTGAGGGTGTGAGTGTGACAGCCCAGGTATACTTCTCTACTCGAAACGAAACACACCTGTATGACCAATCCAATTGTGGGTTCACTCTCATGAAAGGGGCCATCCAGGCGAGCTTGGGGAGAATTGTTCTTGGCCTAAAAAAAATTGACATTTGTACCGTCCTTTTGTTAATAAATCAAAACAAATACATGGTAAATGATAATTTGAATCATATTGTTATAGAACTCTTAATACTCAAAATAAAAGTTGCTTACAACAGTGGGGTCGCCAATTCGAACGCCCAAAAAAATAGCTCTAGTTGGTTTTGCCTTTAGAAGAGCCTCCAAACCAGACTTGAATTCTTCGTGAATGATATCTAACTGCACACCATAACTGAAACATCAAGAACAAAGTAATGTTAATAATCAAATGCTAGGCGTTCAAACAAATGCAATGTTTTTCTAGATGTTGTAAGAAAAAAATTATATCCCACCTAGAAGCAGTTTCGTAAGTGAATGAATTGATTTCAGGGAAGACAGAAGGGGTTTCGAAATATATTGTCCTTATTGGAAATGCAAATCTATCGTCAGACAGACCCCCGTTTGAATGTCCATGTTCCACTTGATGCAAAAAGTATCCTGATCTAAGCAAGTGCAACAAAACCTACACAAAAGACTGTTAGAAAGTATTTAGATAATAGAACAACTTTTTTACAGTTTCGCATGAGCACAATAACTTACGGTTGAATCTTTTCCTCCATTGAAGCTGAACGCGACCTCTTCGATGCTGATAAGTAAAACCATATCAACAGAACCATGAGTCTCGTATCATAACTTAACGTATACATGTGTAATAAGTTTAGTGCATGTTAAGTTGATAGAGATATAATTAACATCATATGAAGAAAAACTCCATTATAAATATTATATCAGATTAAGAGTCATTTTACTGTTTTCAACAAAAAATGCATATCTAGCCATAGATGTCCATATAACAAATCGTATATCGATGGTGTATACATACCTAACTCATGCACATTTACACAAAACGTTGCAACAGTTCATGAAAAGTTAATTAGCCTTTACAGTTACATCCTTCAACCAAAATTGGCACCTTTCATAATGAATATAACTTATTATATGTATATAACGTTGCACAGACTCACCGGTAGCATGACATAAACAGCAACCTGGTGTGCCTGAAAAATCGCGTTCCTCGGAGATTAGAAAAAACCCTAAATATTACAACAAATCGAAATCAAACAAAAATAACAAAAATAAATATTAATAAGAACATACCGGATGCGTATCAATATGAAAAACCCCTAAATATTTGAAATTAGTCAAAACACATAAAAAAAAGCTTAATCGACAAAGAAATCCGAAAAAAAAAACGAAAAAACTACAGAGAAAACAGAGAGATGATGATTGTTGTTGAAGCAAAAATGTATAAAAATAACATCAAGATTTGAACTACCAACAGCCCCAATTATAGATCCAATGTCCAAGGTCAACCAATAACAATAAATAATAAATTGCATATATTCACTAAACTGGTCATTCACTAAACATGTTGCTGCTAATCTTATCCTTTATACCAAGGTCAATGAAAAATCTAAGACACCAGAATAAACTAATTCAAAGAGTTTATATAATTATATCTATCCAGCATATACATAGTTCGCCAATGGAGCAAAAACCATGGAACTGAGAAAAAGTTAAACGTTTGTAAGACACTTGCTCCCAGATATAATCAATTTAGTTAATGACGATCGTACATGTGTTTCAAATATTAAGTCCATAACAGAGAGTATTACAATACTAAAGGATTTTTTTTTTCAATATACACCAGTCAACATCGTTAGTCCGTTTATATAATTCAATCACCATTGAACTCAACAACGGTGGATGGCTAAATACTTCCACTAAACATTAGTTTTGAACTCTTGGTTTTATAAGAGAATGTATACAGTTCATGTTAGCACCAATTTGTATACAGTTCATATTGGCAGGCATACTAATTTCTAAAAACACACATTTAAAGAACAATATGTATTTACCGTCTATTCGTGTAATACGCCTGCGCACCATTTAAAATGTATCCGTAAGTGTTGATAAACTCAATCAGATTCAGAACCATCTCTTTTACGGTTTCGTACATTTTACTGACCAAGAGTCCCCTGCACAATAAACAACATAAAATAATATAACATAACATCTATTTATATAATAAAGGAACATCTAATCGAAAACAGAAGTGAAGATGCATCCATAATCTATAAATCTAAACCATTAAAAAAAAATATAATAACAATTATTGGACAGAAAGTAATTCTTCAAATTTCCACTAAAACAATGAGAGTCAGTAAATGTACCTGAAACTGAACCCCAATTTCCTTCCAAACTACTGCAGCAACTTGATGACTGATCTTTTGGCCCTGATTCGCATAGAAGAATAAAACATAAAACATAAAACAGTTAATATCTTTACCTTTAAACTATTTGGCGAAACAGTATCATGCAAAATGAATGAAATAACAGAAAGAGATGCCAAGTGTTCAAGATTACGACAATAAAATGAGATAAGTTTAAAATCACATTTTAAAATAACCATAACAAATAAAGAAAGTAAATATGAAGGCTAGGGTTTTACCTTAAAACAGTAGGTGGTGATGAAACATGGTAAACCCATAATCAAAAAAATGATAACAAACCATTAAATTGGCGTTTAATTTTAAATTATAATAGTCAATGAATAGAAAAGAACATTGATCAAAGAAGAAGAAAAGGTAGTGAGCTTTCATACCCATGTAGAAATGATCGGCGTTTGGGTCATCAATAACCTCAATCAGATTTACTATATTGGGATGATTTAATATTTTCATAATTAAAACCTGCAGGTCAGTTTATGAACAAACCATCATTAACCGATAGAATTATCATAATCTAATTTCACTCTAAATGAAATATCAAATCAATGCATATGAGAAAACAGAAAAATACCTCACGAAGAACATCAGTCATTGCAGTTTTGAACAGAAAAATGTGGTTGTGGTACCGTCAGTAGTCGGTACCTCTGTTCCACCTTCAACAATGAAACCCTAAAACATGAATCGAAATAAATCAAACCTTCAAACATCAATTAAACCCTAAAAACATAAATCGGGACCTAAAACATAAACCCTAAAACATCATAAAAGAATAAATAAAACTGAACAATAATACAATCAAATTAAAGAACAATGAAGATAAATAATTTAAATCAACCAAAAGATACATAACAGACCTTAATCGACACACAAATCAGCGAAAAACACGAAAAAAATTAATAAAAAAGAACCACATGAAGAAGGTTTGATTAATATACAATGGTAGAGATGAAACCTTGGAAAAGAGATTAAAAGAATCGTTACCTATTTGGAATCACCTCTTGATCGCCTGGCTAGGGTTTCAGATTGACGAAGACAAAGGCGTTTGAATTGGGCGATTAGGTTATGATCTGTGGATTTTTTTGCCTTTTATATTTATTCGATTTTTTATTTAAATAAAAACGAAAATTTTATAAATTCTCACGAAGTGCCATGTGGCTTCATAATTGGAGGAGAGATAATTGCTAGGGGGTGAGAGATTAACATGTGTCAAAAATTGCTTTCAAATATTATATGTATAGATACTAACCTGCTCTTTTGCATTTAAGCCTTTATAATCACAAGATTTTATCTGGGTTAGAGAATATAAAGTGTAATTGGAGATGCAGACAAGGTGTTTGTTGAAATTTCTCAGTGTGGTATTTATGCTGAAAATGTTAGCTTGAGTTCTTTTTTGTTGTTTTTTGTGTTGGGTTTTTGTTGTTAAGTATGTTTCTTGAAAAAATTAATTAATTTTCAGCTTCATGGGCTCTTTGTATATTCATAGGATTCAATAGTTCAAAGCTGTTCTTTTGCATTTGAGCCCTTATATTGCAAAATTTATCTGGGTATTGGGTGAGGAAATTAGAATTCAATTAGGGAATAAATTTGGCAGCTTTGTTTGTTTAAAGTAAGCTGACACTTAGAATAAATTTAGGATGAAATTGTTGATTTGGGTGTTTGATATTGTAGTTGGGAATACTGTTGCACAAAGGAGAAGGCAGAATGCGGTTTCGGTGGGTAAGGAAAGAAGGGAGCCTTTGTTTCGGAGTAAACGGTTGTGTAGAGTGGGAGTTAGTAGTGATTTTGATGTTCCGGTTGATAGTGATATGATGATTGAGGAAGAACAGTCCATTTTAGAGGCTCAAACGGCTTCGGCGGTTAAAGAACTGAAGGCCGCAATCGCCTTTCAGTAAGTTAATTTATTATAAATATAGTTTTAATCACTTGGATGCTATATTTGTGTGATGCAATCACTAGGCAACCTTTGTAACAGATTTTTCTTTTTATTTGATTATCTTTAGGGGGAGGTGCGGTCCAGAAGAAGGTGAATGCTCTTCGTGAACTAAGGCGTTTATTGTCTAGATCTGAGTTTCCTCCTATTGAAACTGCCATTGCATCTGGAGCAATACCTTTACTTGCACAATGCCTTTCATTTGGCTCCCAAGATGAACAGGTAAATGTGACTTTTTTATTCTGTCAAATCGTACCTTTTTATTTAGCTCATATATGATATATAGAATACAAAGGAGTTTGACGGACATCTAAATGGTTTTATTTTTGGACCATAATGCAGTTGCTTGAGGCGGCTTGGTGTCTTACGAACATAGCTGTTGGAAAACCTGAAGAAACAAGAGCATTGTTGCCAGCATTACCGTTACTCATTGCTCATATTGGAGGTTAAATTCTATTAATAGATCTAGATAACCATCAATAGTTTTACCAAAATGCTGATCAAATGATGAACATTCATTTTTAGGTACTAAACTGTATGTTCTTTTTTAGGTAAATACTAATCCCTGGTTAAAGAAAATGTCGCCATTGGTTTTCTATAGGGTTGACTCATTCACAATACACATAGTTTTTTTAGTAGCTTTGATTTGTGTAGTTGCGATTGTTTTACTAATGGTATGCAATTTCTTTTCTTTGTTAAATTTTTTATCCATAGTCGATAGGATGCATTGGCCGGAATAACAAAGCATGTTCGTGTGATTGAAGATGAAGGCAGAAGGAAACTGAAAGGAGCGTAACTTCAAACAAAGATAAGTAATTTGAGGTTTTGGACAAACTATATATGTACCTCCAACTACTAATTCAACAGTTAGATTAGATAACTTTACTTGTGGGGGTAGGAGTTTGGTAATTGGTGAAAATGGATTCAAGTTGAAAATGTTATTTTTTTACATGGGAGAAAACGAGCTCGGTCATGATGGGATGACTTCCACAATTGTTTTAATCCAATTATTGAAGGTATGTTATGATCATAATGTACATTCTGAATACAACTTAGGAGTTATGTACATTATATATAGACTTTGGGAACATTTCCTATTTCTCTTTTTGCTACATATTTTGATTTGTCATATTCCCTTATGTTTGTGATATTAGCTGTATGGACAAATGGTCCTTTTAGTTGCTATTAAAGGCAAATACATGGAAGTTTCAAGGAACATATCAAGCACACTAAATACAACCAGCAACAATCTTGATTGTGTAAATTCTAACAGACTGAGTTTCTAGCAGGTGGTGTTAAATCATCCAAAGGGCTGGCAGGTGGAGGTGTTAAACATCGAAAGGGGACTTCAAGATATTATTAAAAGCTCTTCATTCCCACTAAATTTCCTCATTTTTTTCAATCATGAATGGTTCAGAGCAAGTGATCTTTGGATCCTTTCTGACTCTCCATACCGAAGAACATGCAATGCTTGACTTGACAGTTATTTCGCTAGTAGTCTTTGACTAATAATTAAATCCAAAAATACCCCTTAATTGGAAAAAAAAAGGAGAAAGTTCATGGATTATCATCAACCTTGCCAATATCTTGGTAAATTGGATTATAAACAAGGAAAAAAGAATTACCCAATGCTTGTGCTCATTGTTATGCATGCTAGTAATTACATTGTTAATCACTGTTTGATATTTTTTTTTTCAGAAAGCTTCCCGTGGCTGGTGTGAAAAAATGATTGACGTTGGAGAAGATTGACAGTATGTCTTTTAATTTTATCGTAATTTTATTTACGATAGACTAATACCATATATTCCATTGGGGCATGTCTTCAATAGCTTTCTGATTTAATTAATTGTTTCTCTTTTGTGTTCACTCTTCAGGTTCCGTGTTGTGCTGTCACCTCAACCTACACCAGCAACAGTCTATCTTCTAAAACGTTGCAAGTGGGCCCAGAATGAAGAGTTGACTAAGCTCGAACATGTTGAGTTTTGCCCCAAAGCAATGGAATTGACACAAACCATAGCCAAGAGAATAGGTAGTGATGGTGGTGGGGCGCTTATAATTGATTATGGCTTGGACTCGATAATCTCTGACAGTCTTCAGGTCTGTCACATTTTAACGTTATGCAATATTTGGAGTGAAATATGCTTTGTTTAGATCTCTGATTATAATGGGTAGCAAATTGGACATGTTGGCTAATGGGTCAAAATAAGGTTGAATTGATCAATCCAACACTTTTTGTCCATCCTTTTGGATTCAATAAATAATTGATTTATCAAACGCGATTAAAATAACTAATTAACTATTACAATATAATGATTCAAATATTTTGAATAAAACATTAATATCCCTTTTTATAGGCAATTCGAAAACATAAGTTTGTTAATATTCTGGATGATCCGGGTTCTGCTGATCTAAGTGCGTACGTTGACTTTCCTGCAATCAAACATTCTGCTGAGGAAGTTTCAGGTCTGCATTCTTTACTTGTGATCATGCATAATCACTCCCAAACTAATTACAGACTCACCCAAAAAGTTGTTTTTATAGTTTCAAATACCAAGAAATATAAATTTGATATAATTTGCAGAAGATGTGGATGTATACGGACCCATCACTCAGTCCCAGTTTCTTGGTAATCTTGGGATAAATTTTCGTGTGGCAGCGTTGCTGCAAAACTGCACAGACGAGCAAGCAGATTTACTGAGAACAGGGTACTGGCGGTTAGTGGGGGACGGTGAAGCCCCATTTTGGGAAGGTCCAGATGAGCAGACGCCCATTGGGATGGGTAGTCGGTATTTGGCAATGGCTATTGTTAACAAGAAGCAAGGTACTCCAGTTCCATTCCATTAGCATAAATTATCTTTTTATTAAAGGAATATAAATCATGTCATTTGTTTTGAGTCGAATAAATAGCACATTTTTTTACTTCATTTATCATGCGCATGTGTCTTCTACGTGTTCATGATTTTTAAGACCAAACACATTTACTGGGTTACATGGCAAGTCGAAGTTTAAACTTGCTTATCAAGCTTAGAATGCAAGAATTACACATGATGCCCCTAGCTATTGGAAAGCGAATTCAAAAGATTTAGTTTTACTAACCACGACGTGCTAGTTGAAACAGGAAATGTAAATATATAAGCTACTTTTCTGGTCTCTTAACTAACATGAACTAAATTAGGGAACCGCTTATGTGGTGACTTAGTTGAGCTTCTATAATCACCCATTATATAGATTACACGACTATATAAACCAGAATCATATAGATGTGTTCCAAAATGTATATGGGATTGATTGTTGCTACGCCTATTTAGTTGTATATATGCGGTGATTACATTCTTTAAAGTAAATTCATCGATTGCGAACACCCTACAAAGCACATGTCAATGTAAATGTGAGATTACAGTCATGTCTCCTCATAATTTACATGGTTTTGCAAGTGTCACAATATATAGTCGTGTGCTCTGGTGTAAACTTTTAAAACAATGACATAAAGCTACACGACTAGGTAAATGTGAGATTACATAGTCGTTCGTTCTAGCTGCTTCACATGCATTTGTAATGCTTGTTTTTGGGGTGTCTTAAAAGGGGTTCACACAGCTGTCTTTTTGAGATCACACAAACCAGTGTTTGTTTTCATTAATCCTTATTTCTTTAGTTTTCTTTCAAGCTTTCGGTCTCTGTTGTGCTATCTTGTGGGGATTCAAACTTAGCAAAAAGAATCATGATATTAAAAAAAAAATTGTAAATTGCTCAAGCAAATCGTCAATCACAATCAAACAAACTCTTAGGTTGGTTAAGACGTTATACAATCATCGCGTGACCAAATTAGACATCCGAAGGCATTATTACCTGTTTAGAAAGAAGGAAATCAAGAGTTGAATGAACGGGGTTTGAAATGACAAGATATTCACATGTAAAATGTTTTTAAAATCAATTGTAAATAATAAACGCACATTCAAATGCATAATAACCATTTTAGAAAGCATAATATTAATAGAGTTGAATAAGTGGGTTTATACATGATAGGAAAATGTTTCATAGCATGTAAACAGTTAAACGAAATTAGAACCATTTATGATGAAAAGGCTTCCTCAAACAAGTTTCTTCTGGAGCTTAAGTAGAAGCTTAAGATCAAGCTAAAAAGACAATAAAAAACTTACATCAAACTAATGATCGGATGTTTATATTGACTGGACAATGACCTGAAATATAGCCTTGGATTGGCTAGAAAGCTAGAAGGCGGGTAAAAAAATGTTCACCACTTCCATGGGATCGGTACCATACATGGTACCTGTACTGTTACCGAAAGTACCAGTACCGCATATATTGGTACGATACGGGTATTGGTACCCTTTTTGATACCATTTTTTTATTTTTATTTTTTAAGCACTTGTACGGGTTCCAAGTAGGTAAATCATTATGAGTATCAATACTATACATGTACTACATTGGTAAAAGTAGTACAAGTGACAATACGATATGGGTACCAAATAGGTCAAATTGATACAAGTACCATAAATACTATAATACAAAGTAAAACATAACACCAAATTCATTAGTATAGAAAATTCGGTACCTTTACCACTTTTACTCGTATCGATATCGAAAGTATCAAATACCGAAATCAATAAACCTGGGTATCGATACCTATATCGAATACCCAAATTTGGTACGAGATGTGTATTCACTATTCAGGGAAAAAAATGCGGGTCAATAACACAATGTGGACCCGATTCTACTTATCCAAATCCAACCATTAAGTCCAGTTATTTAAGGAAAGAGCAATCAACAAAACAACAAAGCATTCTCACTTGTGGGGGGAAGGGAAGGCGAAAAAGAGCACCTTGCAATCTTGCATAAAGTTATAATTTTTAATCTAAAATTCTAAAGGGTATCCAACACATAAAACAACTATATTAAGCCTATTTCATTTATGTTTTCAATAAATATCACTAAAAAGTGGGATAAAAACGATAATAAAAATATGTATAACTAGCTTTTATCCCGGGAGTGTCCCGGGGTTGAAATATCTAATATAACATAATAAAATATCTAATATGACAACATAATTAATGATTTGCCAATACATGATTAATGAATATTATTATTATTATTATTATTTATTTTAAACAAATTTCTACCATAAGTTATCATATTCAAATATAAAAAAAAGAATCTCTGCCTATGAAGTTATGTTTATCGTTTGTGATTATTAGTAGAGTAAAATATATTTGAAAACAAAACCCCACAAAAATAGTTGTTTTTTTCTCCGTTTTTTATATAGCACTATGGTACTCGTTGGAAAGATAATAAAACGCTCGTTAATTTGGTGTATTTTTTTTCTTTAAATAATCTCGAATATAAAAGATATTAACGTTTAAAAGTTATGGGAGGAAACATTAAAGAGAAAATTTAATATTGTTTTTAAATTCTTATCTTTTCCTAAAATAATTTTAATATATATAGATTTATTAAAAAAACTCAAAAATTAAAAAATCCTACATGATGCCACGTGGCATATTTAAGGAGGGGTTGAGGCCTCCATTGAATGCCACATCATCAAAGTTCAATTCTTTTATTTTTATTATAAGTTATATAGATATAGATTTATGTGAAAAGATTTCACATATTACACCCATTATGGATTTAAAAACGTTAAAAACAAAAAGAATACCATAGTTCCCAAGTCAAGCTTGAACTATTTTTTCACCCTATAAGAATGAGATTGCTTTGATATCCTCAAGCATGTATTTTCACTTCCTTTTCTTTAGTTATGACTTCTTGTTTGACATTATAATTTAGTTACTATGCGCTAAATCGATATCCAAATCAATGCCCTATTTCTTTTGAAAAATCATTCCATTATATTCCCTAAAATTACATATACAAACCAAAATATTAAACTATATTTAATCAACAAGTTTTAAACTAACATTCAAATAATCAACTAATAAATCAAATTAAAAATAAAGTTAACATCAGAAAATAGAGTTTAGAATGTAAAATTCAAATGGTTCGGTTTGGTATATAACTGTAGCTTTCAGACGAGTTCCCATCCTCCAAGCCAAAAAGCAAACCAAACCGATTTTTACCCAAAGCGGTTTGAAGAACAAAAGGACGGCTTCAAACTGGTAAAAAAACCGATCCAATTATTTAATAAAACTTTTTTTATTGATTAAAAAAAACAGGTAGTTTTGTACTAAAATAACTCACTAAGGGCTTGTTTGGTAGCCTCTTAATGGGGATCTGAATCATTCAGCTCTGAATGGTTCAGCATTCAGACTGTTTGTTTCAACCTAAAAAAAGGCTATGAATGGAATGATTAAGAGTTGAATCATTCAGAGTTGGTGTATAGCTGAACCATTAAGCACTTAATCATTCAGAGTCTCTTAACCATTCAGACATCTTAATGATTCAGCACTTAATCAACCAAACAGCCCCTAACTATAAAAATAATAAAATTCGTATTTTATGTTTTTTTTTAACTTTTTGCCGTAAAATGGAAAAATAGTGTGCCAAGAAGTGGTTTACAAACCTAAACCTAAACCAAAACTAAACTGAATCAAAAGCTATCTTTCAAACCAACCAAACTAGAGCAGGACAAATTTTACAGATCTAGGACTATTGTAGTACTATGATTTGGATTGTGTTGTGTTGTCGCTTTCAATATCTTTGAACCGGCAGAAAGAAACGTTAAAATGTCATTCCAAAACCAAAAACTCATTATAAAATATAGGAGACCAAAATACAAAATACATTCGAGAGTCCATATATCTCCTCTCAAGGGCGAAGCTTATTGACCCCGACCTCATCGACTTTTGGCTTAATGGTGTAAATTTCCTTAGTTTTGTCCGAAAATTTTGTATATTTCAAGTCCAGCCCCACCGATTTAAATAAAAATTGGGTCTCATGACTTTCGGCTCCCACCATCTAAACATCAAGCTCCGTCACTAACACTCTCGCATCTTCATAGTTACCGGGTTTGTCCAGTTCTTAGTGGGTTTCTAACCGATATTCACCCATTGTTTCAATAGAAGTTATATGATGTTCTTGACTTCATGCTCAACTTTTTCAAAAGTATTGAGTTTTGACAAAGGGGCCCGGTTTGACACACAAATTCTACATGAGGGTCTCTATTTTATATTATCCAATTAATCTTTATGACTAACTATGATATGAAAAGGCTCTAAGAATATCAAACATGTGAGTGCAAAACTTAGTGATTATGTTTCATCTTTTAAGATATTTTGTTTAATTCTTGAACTTATTTATTTTTTCCTACTAGGTTGCAAGCATGTTTCATTCCTATGGTAGTAGGTTGAGAACTGAAACCAACTGTATAATGATGAAGAGCTTATTCTTCTCAATTGAGACGGAAGCCGAAGGTGAAAATTCTTTACCTCTAGATCAAGCGATGGATAAGATAATGAAGAATTTATTCAAAAAGGAGACCTGATGCTGATACTTCAGGATAAGGAGTTGTTATTCAACAATGCTATATATTGGTTAAGATGCTAGGAGATGGTTCCAACATTGTTGGCTTGTTGCCACCACCATGGGTCCATAACAAAAAATGGGACAACCTGCTGTCAGACTTAATGAATTGATTAGCATGAACACACATGTATATCACAACATTCAGCCAGTTAATCGAATCATTCCAATACCATCAACAAAGCCAAAGGGAGGAAAGAAGGTGCTGGAGCCGAAGGTAAGGGTTACCAAAACCAGATATCCAAAATTTTTGGAAATCTGGTTTCAATATTCGAATCCGTATCGGATATCTGAATATCCAATTTTTTATTTTATATGTTTTTATATATTCAAAACCGGATATCTAAATATACATTTTCAGATATTTTTCAAATATTTTTCGGATAAGTTTCGGGTATCCAATAAAAAAATTTATATATTTTTGGATATTTCGGACATCCTAAATATCCGACAATTTTTAAAATCACTATTCAAATCCTAATCCGAAAATCCAGATTGAATACCCGAAATTTTAAATATCTGAATTTTTGGATAGTTTCGGATTCGAATATTGGATTTTTGGATTCACATATTTTTGAACACCCCTAGCCAGAAGGGGGAGAAAAGGCGTAGGTGACGTAGGGGTGAGAAGTTGATAGAGCCAGAGGGGGGGATGGGGAGAAGACGTGGGAGACAGAAGGGGGAGGGAAGGAAATTAAGTAAACTTTTAAGATCATTATATAGTTTATTTTAAATATTCATAATTATTTGTAATTGCATCATACAATTTAATATATTTTATTTCTCTTATTTCAGGTTGATACGCTCCTGTCTGAAGGCCTAGTTCAATATGTCTATCACTAGGTTTATTCATGAGGGAGGGGGAGTTGCAAGTCGTCATCAATGTAACAGGGAAACATGAGGGTTGGAATATCCCTCTAGTTGCCAAAGAAATGGATGAGTTAATAGAGCTTCTCCAACTTACATTTGTATGGGGTGACTTATTCCAAGAAAAAGGAAACAAAAGTAAAAAGAACGGGAAAACCGAAGACAAAAAGAAAACCGGCCATGAACACAAAAAATCGAGCTCATTATTAGCCAACACCAAAATGGGGTCAGTTTTCTTATACAGGTGTTTCATGTTATTGTTCATAGCTGTTGCTAGAGCATTAGCATTGCCCTCACCATCACCATTGACATCAGCCTCACCCTTATTAGAAAAGATGCAAAAGCTTCTTGAGAATAACCATGGCATCATAAAGGGACATTCTGCTATTTTCAACCCACTAATCATGCTCATGCTCTTCCATGAGCAGAAAACACAGTTTGTTTGATCACGTTATCTGGTATGTTTAGTCGCAGCAGCAAAGAATACTCTTGCAATCTAAAATCAAACAATCAAACATAAGGATGAGCATAGAATGTTACACCAATCTTAAACAAGATATATCTATATTAACTGTTGTTGTGGAATTCGGATTTCATGTGAAGATAATAATCTAAGTTTCAATGGAGATTAGAATATACACAAACTTTTATAAACAACAATCTATTCTGATCCATCTTTCTGTTCATCATGTTGTGATCGATCAAATACATACATACATATAGCGGTTACATGATGGTTTAGTAGGGAATGTTAACATACATAATATACACCATAGGACCTTAGAGTTTTGACATATTACAAATAAATAAACTTAGTTTTTGTTTAATATCCAATGGTCTGTGTAGCTAACTTAATGGAAAACATAAAAGTATGAACAAAAAACTATATATATAACTAATATTAATGTTGTAAGTATCCATGGAAAACCCTATATTAGGGTGAAAACCATAGAAACTCTAACTTCCCGAGCTTTTTTAGGGACTGAAAATTTAAGAGCATGAAATATTATACATAATTCTAAGCATTTTGAGCCAAAAAAATCAAAAAAGCGCCGAGTGGTTTGAAAAAGAAAACCGTTTTCGGGTAGCACATGTTAGTGGAAAATAACATGTGTTATTTTCGTGTAACATGTGTTACCCGAAAACTTTATTTATTTAAAAAAAAAACGCTCGGAGCGTTTTTGATTTTTTTGGCTCAAAATGCTTAGAATTATGTATATTACATGCCCTAAAATTTTCAGACCCTAAAAAGCTCGGGATGTTAGAGTTTCCACGGTTTTCACCCTAATATAGGGTTTTGCATAGAACCATCCCCAATATTGATGTTACATATAGTATTACTATATTTATATCCTGGGAGCGTCCCGGGGTTGAGAAATCTAATATGATATATCATACATACGAAATAGACTGATGCGCTTTACAGTTACATGCAGGAAAGTTTCGGGTAGCACCTAACCTAAAACAATTAACAATGTATCTCCAATGTTAGCGCCTAACCTTAAACAATGTATAACTCTAATATATAGAATTCATATTTACTGGTTTGAACATAATTAATGACTTGCCTATACATGATTAATGAATAATCTGAACACTTTGTGTTTTTTTTTCTGTATGAACAAAACCCCACAAAAAATAGTCGTTTTGTCCTCCGTTTTTTATATAGCACTAGGGTACTCGTTGGAAAAATAATAAAACGCTCGTTAATTTGGTCGTTTTTTTCTCCGTTTTTTATATAGCACTATGATACTCGTTGGAAAGATACTAAAACGCTCGTTAATTTTGTGTAATTTTTTTTCTTTAAAAAATATCGTATATAAAAGATATTAACGTTTAAAAATTATAGGGGGAAACATGAGAGAAATAAATCTAATTTTGTTTTTAAATTCTTTTTCTCCTAAAATATCTCAATGACACATGGCATCCTACATGACACTCTCAAAGGGGAGAATGGCTATATGAGTGTCATGTAGGATTTAGCCCTTTGAAATATATATATATATATATATATATATATGTATATATATATATATGTCAGTTATAAAATGAAAACCCGCTTGAGTTGAAAAACCCTTCGAAAACCCATGTAAAAAAACAATTTTTTTCTTTGAAAAAAATAACAAATGTAAAATACATGTTTGTAAGCGTTTTGGGCAAAAAAATAATAAAAAAAGCCGATGGGATTTTTTTTTTAAATAAACAAAGTTGCTAAAAACATAGGTAAATAGCTGAAAAAACATATGTTTTTTTAGCAACTTTGTTTATTGTTTTAAAAAAAATCCCATCGGCGCTTTTGTTATTTTTTTTTGCCCAAAATGCTTAAAAACATGTATTTTACATTGGTTATTTTTTTCAAAAAACAAATAATGGTTTTTTACATGGGTTTTCAAAGGTTTTCTCAACTCAAGTGGGTTTCCAAAATATCTGGGCTGGAACCTATATGAAACTGAATACATCTGTGTATATGCATTACACCAATTGAACATTTGAACACTGTACAATCATTTTACTATAATACACCTGTGTATATTCATTACAAGAATTGTAATACAACATGAGCAAAAAGTTAAATACAAAAAACTAATATGGTATACAGTTTGCAAAGATATACACCATAGTACGTAGATGTTGAGGTTTCTTCCGATACTACATTAACAACATGAACAAAAAGTTAAATACAAAAAACTAATATGGTATACAGTTTGCAACATATGTGAAAGTAATACAAAATTATATGAAAGTAATACAAAATAACATATCAACAGAGGGGGACAATTAATAAAAATATCAGGTACTTACATATGTGATGAGATGCATTCGTGTATACATTGGTGTATATCGACTTTTGAGTGTGATACGACAAAGAGTATATATATACATATCTACATACATGGAATTAAACCATATACAAACACCATGAATCCAATACATATAAAATAATAACACAAATTTATGAAACAGAAATTGCAATTAATAAACGATCATATGATAAATCGAAATTAATAAACGAAAGAAAAAAAACAAGAGAAACTTTAAAATAATAACACAACTTTATGTAATGACCATATGATAAATCGCAATTAATAAATGAAAGAAAAAAACAAGTGAGAAACAAAAATTGCGTACCTGTGAATCAATCGATGAGAAAGGAAAGATTGAAAGGAGAATGAAATGGAATGATCAAAGCAATGACAGAAGCAGAAGGCAATGAATCTTTAATATAATGGTGGATTTAGGGTTATATAGTAATGAATCTTTAAATGGAGAAGATGAATTAGGGTTTTAATTAGGAGAGATTATCTGTAAATATGTAACTTATTATTAAACCAACTATTTAATTAAAATAATTAAAAAGATTTGATTGTTATTTTACACTTTTACCCTTATGATCAAGATTGAAGATGGATGGTCAGGATTAGTTCCTAAGGTTCCTAACTAGGGTGGTGGTTCCTATTTGATCTCAATCCTATATATATATATATATATATATATATATATATATATATATAGTGGAGAGTTCAAATGAGAAGAAAATGTTTTGTAAGAAAAAAAAGAACAAATTCTAACCAATAGGAAGCTTTCATTTAATAATTGTATGGAATGTTAAATTGATCATTATTTTCTTGTAACCCCCACTAAACTAGTTAAATAAATAAAATTCATAATTCATTTTTAAAACATATTCTTCCAAATCAAACCTTATTTAGGGTGTAGGATAATTTCGATACGTGTAGGATATATGTAGGGTGAATTTTTATATGTGTAGGATATAGGTATGATAATCTCGATATGTGTAGGTTAAACATATGATAATTTCGATATATGTAGGATGAATTTTTATATGTGTAGGATAAATTTTGAAAATGTGTAGGATAAAATGTTGTAATGACTAATTAATTAGATAGATGATAATTAATGTAACATGAGTTAAACTATTTAATGTTTAATCTTAATGTAACTTCTTCTTTTTGTTCTCACAAGAAGTTTCTTCTCATTTGATCATCCCCATATATATATATATATATATATATATATATATATATATATATATATATATATATATGATTAGGTTCCAATGAGAACCTACCTTTTGTGAAAGAACTGTAAGAACCCCGGCGTAAAATGTGAATTTTAAAATTTTTTTACACACCGATGTAAAAATGGGTAACCCCACAGTAAAAAAATTTACGATGGGTTTACAGCAGTGTAAAGATCTGGGCCCACCAATTTTTGTCTTTTTCCAAAAGGGAGTATTCTCTTTAATATTTTATTCACCTTTAATTTTCAACCACAAATTCTTTTTTGATTAAAATAAGTTTGTGGTTATAAAGTGAGTTCTTTAGTTCTTTCACGAAAGTACGGTTCTCATTTTACCCTTTCCTTATATATATAGATCAGCTACAAGTTTCAACATAAAGGTACGAACTTTTTGATATCAGAATAACAGATCTATATATTGAATGAAGGAACATGAGACTTATTATAAAAAATTGAGAGTGAGAGTAAAAGCATAAAAGCATGAACAAGGTTAATATTAACTAATCTAGCTATTTCATGAAGACCCCCTTGAGTTAAAGAAACTTTGCAAAACTATCCGAAAATTTAGATATTTGAAATGTCGAATTTCCAATCTGAATTTTGGATTCCAATCCGATAGTGATTCCAATCCGAATTTTAGATATTTGACCCCGAACTTATCGATTTTTGGCTTAATAGTGTAAATTTCCCTACTTTTGTCCAAAAATTTTGTGTATTTCGAGTCCGGCACCACCGATTTGAATAAAAATTGGGTCTCATGGCTTTCGGCTCAAACCATCTAAACATTCAAGCTCCGTCACTAACACTCTCGCCTCTTCAAAGTTACCGGGTTGGTCCAGTTCTTAGTGGGTTTCTAACCAACACTCACCCATTGTTTCAATAGAAGTTCTATGAAGTTCTTAGACTTCCTGCTCAACATTTTCAAAAGTATTGAGTTTTGGCAAAGGGGCCCGATTTGACACACAAGTTCTACATGAGAGTCTCTATTTTATATTATCCAATTAATCTTTATGACTAACTATGGTATGAAAAGGCTCAAGATTATCAAACATGTGATTGCAAAACTTAGTGATTATGTTTCATCTTTTAGGATATTTTGTTTAATTCTTTAACTTATTTATTTTTTCCTACTAGGTTGCAAGCATGTTTCGTTCCTATGGTAGTAGGTTGAGAACTGAAACCATCTGTATAATGATGAAGAGCTTATCCTTCTCAATTGAGACGGAAGCTAAAAGTGAAAATTCTTCACCTCTAGATCAAGCGATGGATAAGATAATGAAGAATTTATTCAAAAAAGGAGACCTGATGCTAATACTTCAGGATAAGGAGCTGTTATTCAACAATGCTATGCATTGGTTAAGATGCTAGGAGATGAATTGTTTAGCATGAACACACATGTATATCACAACATTCAGCCACTTAATCCAATCATTCCAATCCCCTCAACAAAGCCAAAGGGGTGAGAGAAGGTGTTGGAGCCGGAGGTAAGGGTTGCCAAAACCGGATATCCAAAATTTTCAGAGATTTGGTTTCACTATTCGAATCCGTATCGGATATCCGAATACCCAATTTTCTAAAATATTTTATATTTTATATTTTTTTATATATTCTAAACCGGATATCTAAATATACATTTTCGGATATTTTTCAAATATTTTTCAGATAGTTTTGGGTATCCGACATAAATAAATTTATATATTTTTGGATATTTCGAACATCCTAAACATCCGAAAATTTTTAAAATCACTATCCAAATCCTAATCCGAAATTTCGGATTGGATACCCGAGATATCTGAATTTTTGGATAGTTTCGAATTCGGATATCGGATTTTTGAATTCATATATAGAGAACCAAACTCACTTAGAAAAAATCCGATTTTACATCCATAATTTTCTTAGAACCAAAATCACTTAAACTTCTCATGGAACTTATAATAAATACTCCGCCACTGTCGACATAACTCCTCACTGCCCCAGTCCTGCTTCACCTTCAACTTCATCTTCTAGTGGCTTTGGTTAGTAAAAAAAGCTGCCACACAAAATATTTTTTGTGATCATTTTTTGTTTTATTTTTATCTTTGCTTCTGCCCTTGCTTTTCTTTTCTTTTTGTTTCCTTTTTCTTTGAAGAACTCACCCCTTACAAATGTATGTTGGGAGAGCTCTATCAACTCATCTATTCCTTTGGCAACTAGAGGGATATTCCAACCCTCATGTTTCTCTGTTGATTTCATGACGACTTTCACCTCCCCCTCCCTCAGGTATAAACCTAGCGATAGCCATCGTGAAGTAGGCTTTTAGACGAGACCGTATCAACCTGCAAATAGAGAAAAGAAATATTAAATTGTGTGATGTAATTATAAATAATTTAGGATATTTAAAACAAAAGTTTTACTTGATAGTCTTGACTTCATTCCATTTCTCAGTCACATCGAGGAAAGTCGGTTCAAACAATACAATGATGTTAAAAGTTGGCTCAAGTCTCTTGTTTTCTCTATCCAGTCCCTCCGGCTCCCTCCGCTTCTCCTTACCCTCTAAATCCAAATCCATTTCTTTCCCCACCGACTCCAATCCCTTCTTTTTTCCATCCGGCTCTGGTTCTATTGAGGGGATTGGAATGATAGGATTGAGAGGGTCAATGTTATGATACACTTTGATTTCCATAGCTTGTAACTGTTGAAGCCTGTCTTTTGCGATTCCTATCTTTGGCTCTGGGGAAAAGAGAAGGGATTGGTGTTGGAGCCGGAGGTAAGGGTTGCCAAAACCGGATATCCGAAATTTTCAGATATCTGGTTTCACTATTCGAATCCGTATCAGATATCTAAATATCCAATTTTCTAAAATATTTTTTATTTTATATTTTTTTATATATTCTAAACCGGATATCTAAATATACATTTTCGGATATTTTTAAAATATTTTACGATATCCAACATAAATAAATTTATATATTTTTAGATATTTCGGACATCCTAAACATTCGAAAATTTTTAAAATCACTATCTAAATCCTAATCCGAAAATTCGGATTGGATACCCGACATATCTGAATTTTCAAATAGTTTTGAATTCGGATATCGGATTTTCGAATTCATATATAGTTTAACACCCCTAGCCGGGACCAAACTCACTTAAAAAAATCCGATTTTACATCCATAATTTTCATAGAACAAAAATCACTTAAACTTCTCATGGAACTTAAAATCAAATACTCCGTCACAGTCGACATAACTCCTCACTGCCCCAGTCCTGCTTCACCTTCAACTTCATCCTCTAGTGGCTTTATTTTGTAAAAAAAACTGTCACACACAATATTTTTTATGATCATCGTCCGTTTTATTTTTATCTTTGCTTCTGCCCTTGCTTTTCTTTTTGTTTCCTTTTTCTTTGAAGAACTCACCCCATACAAATGTAAGTTGGGGGAGCTCTATCAACTCATCTATTGCTTTGGCAACTAGAGAGATATACCAACCCTCATGTTTCTCTGTTGCTTTGATGACGACTTACACCTCCCCCTCCCTTAGGTATAAACCTAGCGATAGTCGTTGTGAAGTAGGCTTTTAGACGAGACCGTATGAACTTGTTAATAGAGAAAAAGAAATATTATATTATGTGATGTAGTTACAAATAATTTCGGATATTTAAAATAAAAGGTTTACTCGATAGTCTTGGGTTCATTCCACTTCCCGGTCACATCGAGGAAAGTCGGTTCAAACAATACAATGTGTTAAAAGTTGGCTCAAGTCTCTTGTTTTCCCTATCCGGTCCCCTCTCCGATCCCTCCGGCTCCCTCCGCTTCTCTTTACCCTCTGAATCCAATTCCATTTCTTTCTCCTCTGACTCCAATCCCTTCTCTTTTCCATCTGACTATGGTTCTATTGAGGGGATTGGAATGATAGGATTGAGAGGGTCAGTGTTATGATACACTTTGATTTCCATAGCTTGTAACTGTTGAAGCCTGTCTTTTGCGATTCCTATCTTTGGTTCTGGGAAAAAGAGAAGGGATTGGTGTTGGAGCCGGAGGTAAGGGTTACCAAAACCGGATATCCGAAATTTTCAGATATCTGGTTTCACTATTCGAATCCGTATCGGATATCCGAATACCCAATTTTCTAAAATATTTTTTATTTTTTATATATTCTAGACCGGATATCTAAATATACATTTTCGGATATTTTTTAAAATATTTTCCGATATCCGACATAAATAAATTTATATATTTTTGGATATTTCGGAGATCCTAAACATTCGAAAATTTTTAAAATCTCTATCTAAATCCTAATCCAAAAATTCGGATTGGATAACCGAGATATCTGAATTTTCAAATAGTTTCGAATTCGGATATCGGATTTTCGGATTCATATATAGTTTAACACCACTAGCCGGAACCAAACTCACTTAAAAAAATCCGAATCTACATCCACAATTTTCCTAGAACCAAAATCACCTAAACTTCTCATGGAACTTATAATCAAATACTCCGCCAGTGTCGACATAACTCCTCACTACCCGAGTCCTGCTTCACTTTTAACTTCATCTCCTACTGGCTTTGGTTTGTAAAAAAAACTACCACACACAATATTTTTTGTGATCATCGTCCGTTTTGTTTTTATCTTTGCTTTTTCCCTTGCTTTTCTTTTTGTTTCCTTTTTCTTTGAAGAACTCACCCCATACAAATGTAAGTTGGGGGAGCTCTATCAACTCATCTATTGCTTTGGAAACTAGAGGGATATTCCAACCCTCATGTTTCTCTGTTGCTTTCATGACGACTTGCACCTCCCCCTCCCTTAGGTATAAACCTAGCGATAGTCGTCGTGAAGTAGGCTTTTAGACGAGACCGTATAATCATGAAAATAGAGAAAAGGAAATATTAAATTTGGTGATGTAGTTTTAAATAATTTCGGATATTTAAAATAAAAGGTTTACTCGATAGTCTTGGGTTCATTCCACTTCCCGGTCAAATCGAGGAAAGTCGGTTCAAACAATACAATGATGTTAAAAGTTGGCTCAAGTCTCTTGTTTTCCCTATCCGGTCCGTTCTCTTGTCCCTCCGGCTCCCTCCGCTTCTCCTTACCCTCTTAATCCAATTCCATTTCTTTCCCCTCCGACTCCAATCCCTTCTTTTTTCCATCCGGCTCTGGTGTTATTGAGGGGATTAGAATGATAGGATTGAGAGGGTCAATGTTATGATACACTTTGATTTCCATAGCTTGACTGTTGAAGCCTGTCTTTTGCGATTCCTATCTTTGGCTCGGGGGCAAAGAGAAGGGATTGGTGTTGGAGCCGGAAGTAAGGGTTGCCAAAACCGGATATCCGAAATTTTCGGATATCTGGTTTCACTATTCGAATCCGTATCAGATATCCGAATACCCAATTATCTAAAATATTTTTTATTTTATATTTTTTTTATATATTCTAAACCGGATATCTAAATATACATTTTTGGATATTTTTAAAATATTTTTTGGATATTTCAAATATCCGACATAAGTTAATTTATATATTCTTGGATATTTCGGACATCCTAAACATCCGAAAATTTTTAAAATCACTATCTAAATCCTAATCCGACAATTCGGATTGGATACCCGAGATATCTGAATTTCTGGATAGTTTCGAATTTGGATATCGAATTTTCGGATTCATATATAGTTTAACACCCCTAGCCGGAACCAAACTCACTTAAAAAAAATCCGATTTTACATCCATAATTTTCCTAGAACAAAAATCACTTAAACTTCTCATGGAACTTATAATCAAATACTCCGCCACTGTCGACATAACTCCTCACTGCCCCAGTCCTGGTTCACCTTTAACTTTATCTTCTAGTGGCTTTGGTTTGTAAAAAAAACTGCCACACACAATATTTTTTTGTGATCATCGTCCGTTTTATTTTTATCTTTGCTTCTGCCTTGCTTTTCTTTTTGTTTCCTTTTTCTTTGAAGAACTCACCCCATACAAATGTAAGTTGGGGGAGCTCTGTCAACTCATCTATTGCTTTGGCAACTAGAGGGATATTCCAACCCTCATGTTTCTCTGTTGCTTTCATGACGATTTGCACCTCCCCCTCCCTTAGGTATAAACCTAGCGATAGCCGTCGTGAAGTAGGCTTTTAGACGAGACCGTATCATCATGAAAATAGAGAAAAGGAAATATTAAATTGGGTGATGTAGTTATAAATAATTTCGGATATTTAAAATAAAAGGTTCACTCGATAGTCTTGGGTTCATTCCACTTCCCGGTCAAATCGAGGAAAGTCGGTTCAAACAATACAATGATGTTAAAAGTTGGCTCAAGTCTCTTGTTTTCCCTATGCGGTCTGTTCTCTTGTCCCTCCGGCTCCCTCTGCTTCTCCTTACCCTCTTAATCCAATTCCATTTCTTTCCCCTCCGACTCCAATCCCTTCTCTTTTCCATCCGGCTCTGGTGTTATTGAGGGGATTGGAATGATAGGATTGAGAGGGTCAATGTTATGATACACTTTGATTTCCATAGCTTGACTGTTGAAGCCTGTCTTGTGTGATTCCTATCTTTGGCTCTGGGGAAAAGAGAAGGGATTGGTGTTGGAGCCGGAGGTAAGGGTTGCCAAAACCGGATATCCGAAAATTTCGGATATCTGGTTTCACTATTCGAATCCGTATCAGATATCCGAATACCCAATTATCTAGAATATTTTTTATTTTATATTTTTTTATATATTCTAAACCGGATATCTAAATATACATTTTTGGATATTTTTAAAATATTTTTCGGATATTTCAAATATCCGACATAAGTAAATTTATATATTTTTGGATATTTCGGACATCATAAACATCCGAAAATTTTTAAAATCACTAAATAAATCCTAATCTGAAAATTCGGATTGGATACCCGAGATATCTGAATTTTTGGATAGTTTCGAATTTGGATATCAGATTTTCGGATTCATATATAGTTTAACACCCCTAGCCGGAACCAAACTCACTTAAAAAAAATCTGATTTTACATCCATAATTTTCCAAGAACCAAAATCACTTAAACTTCTCATGGAACTTATAATCAAATACTCCGCCACTGTCGACATAACTCCTCACTGCCCCAGTCCTGCTTCACCTTCAACTTTATCTTCTAGTGGCTTTGGTTTGTAAAAAAAACTGCCACACAATATTTTTTTGTGATCATCGTCCGTTTTATTTTTATCTTTGCTTCTGCCCTTGCTTTTCTTTTTGTTTCCTTTTTCTTTGAAGAACTCACCCCATACAAATGTAAGTTGGGGGAGCTCTGTCAACTCATCTATTGCTTTGGCAACTAGAGGGATATTCGAACCCTCATGTTTCTTTGTTGCTTTCATGACGACTTGCACATCTCCCTCCCTTAGGTATAAACCTAGCGATAGCCGTCGTGAAGTAGGCTTTTAGATGAGACCCTATCAACCTGAAAATAGAGAAAAAGAAATATTAAATTGTGTGATGTAGTTATAAATAATTTCGGATATTTAAAATAAAAGTTTTACTCGATAGTCTTTGGTTCATTCCACTTCCCGGTCACATCGAGGAAAGTCGGTTCAAACAATACAATGTGTTAAAATTTGGCTCAAGTCCCTTGTTTTCCCTATCCGGTCCCTTCCCCTTTCCCTACGGCTCCCTCCGCTTCTCCTTACCCTCTTAATCCAATTCCATTTCTTTCCCCTTCGACGCCAATCCCTTCTCTTTTCAATCCGGCTTTGGTTCTACTGAGGGGATTGGAATGATAGGATTTAGAGTGTAACACCCCAACCGATGGCGGAAACATCGAGGTGTCACGTAGTGACGATTGTTCAATAGCTCATGGACTAAAAGTGTAAATATTGATACATTGATTAAATAGTTTATTACATTGAAATGAAATACAACGATTCCAAATGGCAACTAACAGAAATACAATGAATCCAAAATCTAAGTAAAATTCCAAAAGCTTAAAAGTCATCTCATAAGAACCTGAAACATGTACGAAAATAATTTGGTCAATACAAAAATGTATTGGTGAGCATACCCTGTTTTGAAAACATATAGTAAGAAAAGTGTTTAGCAATTCATGTGCGGTACCATTTGCAATTATGTAATAAGTAATATCCGTTCAAAATCAACCCTAGAAATGAAAAGAAATATATATAGTATGCGCTAGTAGTAATGAAATACATAGCAATGACAAGGACTCTCAACAGAGTCACAAGGGTATATACCATAGTACTATTCATTGAAATGCCAGGCCCTCAAAGGTTAATGATTTTGACAAGTCATAGACACACAAATTAACATAAAGCAAACACACATGAGAATTGCATTTAGTGAAAGAAAAACAATTAGTCATAGTGTACATGAATAGCCCCAAAAGAGTAAAACATGAAAAAGGGGAAAGATATACTCACAGTTTGCGAAAGCGATCAAAATCCAACTTAAGCGGCCGTGAGCTAAGTAATGGGAATTCTGAGGAATTCAACCTATAACGTAATAGAATACTAATAAGGGAAAAGTCTAAGAGTCTAAGGTAACTAGGGTCTAAGGCATTAGGGTTTGCTAAGTCGATTTGGGGAATTAGAGTTTTTATAATAAGTTGTGTTCATGTAAAAGTTGTAAATCACAAATAATATATGAAAGGTCGTAAATGTGGTTTAGGTAATATAATTATTACCCATTGAATATTTAGATAAAAATATGTTTGAATAATTAAAACAAAATAATTTAGTTAAGTACTTTAACTAAATTAAAATAAATACAATAATCATAAATGTATAAATAAATAATTATGTTGTTCAGAATGTTCCAACAAATGATAAATGAGATTTTCAGACATAAAACATTTCTATTTGATAAGAAAAGTATTTATAAAATAGATGTTTAAATAGTGTAAATAAATAAATAATTAATTATGTCTAATTTAAACATAAATAAAACTAATAACTCAGGACATATCCAAAAATGCTATTTTTATAGAAAATGGATACTTTCTGATGTAAAGTAATGAAAATAATTTTCCCATAATTTTTATAAACTTATTTATATTTAAAATTGATTTAATGAGATTAAATCATGTTTAAATGATTAAAAATAGGAAAATTAATAAAAAATAAGTGTTTTCTGAACCAAATATTTTTATTTCAGTTCATAATTATTAGAAATAATTTCCCAAAAAGTTTGAGATTAATATCTATAAAAATGAATTTTTAATCAATTAAATATGATTAAAACAAATTAAATCGATAAAAATATAAAAATAAGCCATTTTCCAGAAAATAAAAATATGATAATTTTCTTTAGGGTGTCAAGATGCTACACCTAAATTTTTATAATTTTTGGATCAAAAATGAAATTACTATGATTATTATAGGAATAATGTATTTATATAAATAATATAAATAACAAATAAAAAAAGAAAATAACAAGAAAAGGAAAAAAAAAACTAAACAGAACCGTGATATGTATGACTCGAACCCGAGTCTGTTCTTAAGACACATACATGCACTACCACTCAACCACTTATCAAGTTTGATGTTTTATTCCAAAAAATATTTTATTTATGTTATAAAATCATATATACATTCTCTTCCCATAACTACCCATAACTGTATTTTGACAGTTATTAATGTAATGTATAAATACACTTGTATAGTGCTTTTGAGAAGATCAATCTAAACTTTCTATTCAGTTTCTATCACGTTATCAGCACTTTTTCGCTCTTCACCGAAAATTCCCACCAGTCTTCAACACTTTTTCCCCATATCTTCAACCTGTTCATAAATTACAAGAAGTTTTGGTTATTTCACGCCACATAGTACGCCGGAAGTTTGTTTATGTCTATTCCGGGTACACATCTTCACAGTTTTCGTACTATGTTGATTATGTTCGCAATTTTTTTGTACCATATAGATTTGTATCCAAAGGATAACACACAACTTTTGATTTCACAAAATGGTAATTAGAAAATGATATTTTTTTTCATATCAGTGGATTTTTTTTTGACACACAGAAAGGATGATAACATTTTCTTTATAAGATTTTACAAATAAGTTTATAGATATAATCCTTTGGATCAAAAGAATTGGGATTTTTTTCTGATTTTTAGAATGCCCAGAATAGGATTTTCTTGTGCGAATTTTAGAATACACAAATAGGGATCTAAGATCTTACTTGTTGTCTTCAACGACGGTCACTGCCGTCACAAACATCTCCCTACATCCCTTAAGTGGTCAATGTGAATATGAAACAATGTTCATGACACAAGAAATAACCATTTTCTTTCAGTTGGTTAGAGCATGTGGCAGTTTTCTTCCCCATATATAACCATATTACAGTTACATCCATATGTATATATACACTTTTGTCATGAACATTAAATGATAATCTGAATTCACAAAACCCTCTCAATTTCTCTCTAATTCTTCTATTCAATTTCTATCACGTTATCAGCACGAATCGCTCTCTTCACCGGGAATACTTATCGATCTTCAAGTTGTTTTCGCATCCTGTTAACAAAATCACGCATTCATCAATCCGGGTACATATCATCACAATCTTCACACTAAATTGAATATGTTTTCAATTTTTTTTAACAGTGTTGATATATGTATATCCAAAGGATCACATAAACTTTGATTTTATAAAATGGTAATTAGAATGAAATTTCTTTTAAACACGATAGATTTTTTTCACAGAAAGGATGATAACATCTTTTTAAAGATTTTATATATAAGTTTATAGATCTAATCCTTTGGATCAAAAGAAATGGGATTTTTTTTAGTTTTAGAATGCAAATAGGGATCAAAGATCTTACTTGAATGGAAACACAAACAATAAATTAATGCTTCGTCTATCGGCGGTCACTGCCGCCAAGAACTCTTCTCAGACGATTGTCCTCAACCGTCAAGGGGTTTATCGGCGCAGCGGCGTTATTCTAACATGTAGTGCCAGCGAGCGTATGTCAAGATCCTGATTCTCTTAAGTCTTAACCGAATCGAATACGAAAACGGTTTCTTCTTCAATTACAGTAATACAAAGGTTTTTGTTGTTCTTTGATTTGTCGAAAAAAAAAAAAAAAAAAAAAGTTGTTTTGAAACAAAGTTTTGATTGTTGTTTCAAAAACCGAAATCTCAAATGTTTTGAAAGAAATAAAATGTAGTTCTTCAAGAATTTTTGGGAAGACGGTTTAAGTGATCGGTCGCCATAAGATAGGTTGACTGAGAATCCATACGAAGGAAGTGTGAGTTCTGAGATGAATAAATGAATGAGAATAGAGATATGGAACTTCTTTCTAATATTTTAAATATATCTTTGAAAAGAGAAAAGATACTTTGCACAGCATTGTTTTATTTTTATATGGAGTTTTTAAAATATTAAATTTTCTAGACTTACCTGTATTCCATCTACACATATTCCAACGATATATAATGAGTTTATTGACTCATCCATAGAAGACTATATATATATTGAAATAATATCGACTTAGAAAATTATCAATTTTTCACTTGAGAACAAATAATTTGGGGGAGATAATTGTTGATGGTAATCAAACTTATTGTTGATGGTAATCAAACTTCACCTTAAAACAAAGCAAAAGCTATGATATTTCTTCATCACCATCTTCACGAAGATCTAAAAAGAGAATATTTAAATATTGAGGACCCCCTTGAATTGTGGAAAAGCATTCAAAAACGCTTTGACCACCAGAAGTTGGTCTTACTCCCAAAAGCCCGTTACGAATGGCTTTATCTAAGACTACAAGATTTTAAAACTGTCAGTGAATATAACTCTGCCTTGTTCCGCATTACTTCTGAACTTAAACTATGCGGTGAAAATATAACTGAAGAAGACATGCTTGAAAAGACTTTTTCAACATTCCATGCCTCAAACGTGCTCCTGTCGCAGCAATACAGAGAATGTAAATTTACTAAATATTTTGAACTGATGTCATGTCTTTTGGTCGCGGAGCAAAACAACAAGCTCTTACTACAAAACCATCAATAGCGACGCAAAGGTACAAGCCCATTCCCTGAAGCGAATGTGGCTAATTATCATGGCAGGCGTGGGAGGCAGAAAATGATGGCGAAATTCTATAGTTTTTATTTTCAAACTATAATTTTTTACTTGGTTTAGTATTAACTCTTATAATGTTTATTTAAATTTATATTTTGTATTAATCCTTATTTCTTTTATTTCCTGAAGAAATATGTATGTTAGCTCCAGCAGAGCTATTATTGGTGATGAATGTCTGGCAGATAGCGGTAGTACTAACACTGTTCTCAAGCATAAGAAATTTTTCTCTGAGTTGTCTCCAGCAGAGACGCCTATTGGTACTATCTCTGGTGTTTGTAACCTTATTGAAGGCTCTGGTAGAGCACACATAATACTACCTTCGGGTACCCAACTAACTATTGAAAATGCATTATATTCTAGTAAATCCAGAAGAAATTTACTAAGTTTTAAAGATATTCGGAAAAATGGATACCATTTAAAAACTAAAGATGAAAATAATATTGAATATCTTCAAATTATTTTCAACAAAAATGGACAAGAAACCATTGTTGAACAATTACAAGGTTTATCCTCTGGATTATACTGTACTGCTATAAATCCTATCGAATCATACTTGGTGACTAACCAAAAATTGTTAGATAAAGATACTTTCAATATATGGCATGACCGTTTAGATCACCCTGGTAGCATAATGATGAGAAGAATCATCAAAAGTGCAACTGGACATCCTCTTAAAACGTTGAAAGTTTTGCTACCAAAAGATTTATCATGTGCAGCATGCTCTTTGGGCAAATTTATTACTCGGCCCTCACAAACTAAATTGATACATGAAAACCCCTCATTTTTAGAACGAATCCAAGGGGATATTTGTGGGCCCATACACCCTCCATGTGGACCATTTCGCTATTTCATGGTCTTAATTGACGCATCCTCAAGGTGGTCACATGTGAGTCTTCTGGCTACTCGAAATGTAGCATTTGCCCGGCTTTTAGCCCAAATTATACAATTAAGAGCTAACTTCCCGGAAAATCAAATTAAAAACATCCGGATGGATAATGCAGGAGAATTTACATCCCAAACTTTTAACGACTATTGTATGTCGATTGGGATAAATGTTGAACATCCAGTGCCTCATGTTCACACACAAAACGGTTTAGCTGAATCTTTGATTAAACGATTAAAAATAATCGCTAGACCGCTCCTCATGAGATGTAAACTACCATCTTCTGCATGGGGCCATGCTATTTTGCATGCCGCTGCACTTATCAGATTAAGGCCAACTACTGATCACGAATACTCCCCATTACAACTGGTATCTGGACGAGAACCAAGTTTATCCCACCTTAAAATTTTTGGTTGTGCGGTATATGTACCAATATCGCCACCACAACGTACCACAATGGGACCCCAAAGAAGACTGGGCATTTACATTGGTTTTAATTCCCCGTCTATTATCAAATATTTAGAACCTATGACGGGAGACATGTTTACAGCAAGGTATGCTGACTGTCATTTTAATGAAACAATGTTCCCAGTCTTAGGGGGAGATAAGAATAAAGAAAGACTGGTAACACAAGAAATAACATGGAATGCATCATCAATATCAAATCTCGACCCCCGAAGTGGTCAATGTGAATATGAAGTCCAAAAGATTATACATCTACAAAGAATAGCAAATGAATTACCAGATGCATTCACAGACACAAATCGAGTGACAAAGTCACATGTACCAGCATCAAATACACCTGCTCGAATTGAAGTAATCCCTGAAGAGATTACAATACAAAGAAAACGTGGGAGACCAATCGGTTCCAAAGACAAAAACCCACGAAAACGAAAAGAGCAAAATAACGCAGTTGGTGAAAACGCACAAAATAGTATAAATAAAACCCCGGTAGAGGTAAATGTCCCAGAAGAGACAAATATGATTCCAGAGGAAAATGAAATTGTTGAAGAAACAACGGTACCGAATGAAAATGAGATCTCTATCAATTATGTACAAAATAGTACAATGTGGAACCGAAATAAAACACGTGTTGACGATATATTCGCATATGCTATAGCAACAGATGTAATAAATGAAAACGATTACGTACCTAAAACTCTAGAAGAGTGCATGCACAGAAATGATTGGCCAAGATGGCAAGAAGCCATAAATGCCGAATTAAATTCGCTCGAAAAGCGACATGTTTTCGGACCTGTAGTCCGAACACCCATAGACGTCAAACCAGTAGGTTATAGATGGGTGTTTGCAATAAAGAGAAATGAAAAGAATGAGATTGTACGATATAAAGCACGGCTTGTAGCACAAGGGTTTTCCCAAATCCCAGGAGTTGATTATGAGGAAACGTATTCCCCTGTAGTGGATGCGATAACCCTTAGGTTTCTAGTCGGTCTTACAATCTCTGAAGGACTTCATATGAGACTTATGGATGTCGTCACCGCATACTTATACGGGACACTTGAAAATGACATCTACATGAAAATCCCTAAAGGATTAAAATTGCCTGAAGCATTAAAATCAACACCTCGAGATATGTGTGCTATAAAACTCCAGAGATCTTTATACGGTCTCAAACAATCTGGTCGAATGTGGTACAATCGACTAAGTAAATATCTCGAAAAGGAAGGATACAAGTCTGATGTAATCAGCCCATGTGTCTTTATAAAAAGATCAAACTCAAAATTTACTATAATAGCAGTTTATGTTGATGATATCAACATCATCGGATCTCCTGAAGAGATAGAGAAAGCTGCTCAATTATTAAAGAACGAATTTGAAATGAAAGACCTTGGAATAACAAAACTATGTCTTGGCTTACAATTCGAGCATCTGTGTAATGGCACATTTGTCCATCAGTCAAACTACATCCAGAAGATGTTAGTACGTTTTAATATGGACAAAGCTCACCCGTTTAGCATACCTATGGTTATCCGACCGCTAGATCCACATAAGGATCCTTATCGACCTCAAGAAGAAGGTGAAGAAGTACTTGGTCCAGAAGTACCGTACTTAAGTGCGATCGGTGCTCTTATGTATCTCGCAAATAACACTAGACCTGATATTGCATTCGCGGTACATGTACTAGCGAGATATAGCTCGAATCCAACACGTAGACATTGGAACGGAATAAAACACATATTTCGGTATCTTTGCGGGACAAAAGACTTGGGTCTTTTCTATCAAAAAGATAATAAGTCCCCGCTTGTTGGGTATGCTGACGCCGGATATCTATCAGATCCTCATAAAGCAAAATCTCAGACAGGTTACGTATTCACATACGGTGGCACAGCTATTTCTTGGAAGTCAACTAAGCAAACACTTACAGCAACATCATCAAATCATGCTGAATTAATAGCATTATATGATACTGGTAGAGAATGCGTGTGGTTGAGATCAATGATCAATCATATACAAGAAACATGTGGATTAGAACAAATCAAGAAGGACCCAACGATTATTTATGAAGACAATGCTGCTTGCATATCACAAATCAAGGAAGGCTACATCAAGGGTGACCGAACAAAGCATATCTCACCAAAGTTCTTTTCGACATATGACCTGCAAAAGGAAGGGGAAATTGATGTTCGTCAAATCAAGTCAAGTGAAAATCTAGCCGACTTGTTCACAAAATCTTTACCTAGAAGCAGTTTCGAGCAACTATCACAAAAGATCGGGCTTCGAAGATTAAAAAATATTAGTTAAATTGAGGGGGAGCATTATACACGCTGTACTCTTTTCCTTGACTAAGTTTTGTCCCATTGGGTTTTCTTAGTAAGGTTTTTAACGAGGCAGCATGACTGATCCAGTAGTATCAGTTTATATTATAGGTCCTGAAGTACCAATTTAATATCATCCCGAAGCATGTTATTAATAGTGTATAATGAATACAAATGTATATCTGAGGGGGAGTGTTATAAATCAGATATACATGTGGCAGTTTTCTTCCCCATATAACCATATTACAGTTACATCCATATGTATATATACACTTTGTCATGAACATTAAAGTAGAATCTGAATTCACAAAACACTCTCAATTTCTCTCTAACGTGATAGAAACTGAATAGAAAGTTTAGAATTAATCTTCTCAAAGCACTATACAAGTGTATTTATACATTACATTAATAACTGTCAAAATACAGTTATGGGTAGTTATGGGAAGAGAATGTATATATGATTTTATAACACTCCCCCTCATATATACATTATTGTTCATTATACACAATATAACAACATGCTTCAGGATGATGTTAAATCAGTACTTCAGGACCTATAAGATAAACTGATACTGCCGGATCAGTTATGCTGCCTCGTTAAAAACCTTACTAAGAAAACCCAATGGGACAAAACTTAGTCAAGGAAAAGAGTACAGCGTGTATAATGCTCCCCCTCAATTTAACTAATGTCTTTCAATCTTCGGAGTCCGATCTTTTGTGATAGCTGCTCGAAACTGCTTCTAGGTAAAGATTTTGTGAACAAGTCGGCTAGATTTTCACTTGACTTGATTTGACGAACATCAATTTCCCCTTCCTTTTGCAGGTCATATGTCGAAAAGAACTTTGGTGAGATATGCTTTGTTCTGTCACCCTTGATGTAGCCTTCCTTAATTTGTGATATGTAAGCAGCATTGTCTTCATAAATAATCGTTGGGTCCTTCTTGATTTGTTCTAATCCACATGTTTCTTGTATATGATTGATCATTGATCTCAACCACACGCATTCTCTACCAGTATCATATAATGCTATTAATTCAGCATGATTTGATGATGTTGCTGTAAGTGTTTGCTTAGTTGACTTCCAAGAAATAGCTGTGCCACCGTATGTGAATACGTAACCTGTCTGAGATTTTGCTTTATGAGGATCTGATAGATATCCGGCGTCAGCATACCCAACAAGCGGGGACTTATTATCTTTTTGATAGAAAAGACCCAAGTCTTTTGTCCCGCAAAGATACCGAAATATGTGTTTTATTCCGTTCCAATGTCTGCGTGTTGGATTCGAGCTATATCTCGCTAGTACATGTACCGCGAATGCGATATCAGGTCTAGTGTTATTTGCGAGATACATAAGAGCACCGATCGCACTTAAGTACGGTACTTCTGGACCAAGTACTTCTTCGCCTTCTTCTTGAGGTCGATAAGGATCCTTATGTGGATCTAGCGGTCGGATAACCATAGGTACGCTAAACGGATGAGCTTTGTCCATATTAAAACGTACTAACATCTTCTAGATGTAGTTTGACTGATGGACAAATGTGCCACTGCACAGATGCTCGAATTGTAAGCCAAGACATAGTTTTGTTATTCCAAGGTCTTTCATTTCAAATTCGTTCTTTAATAATTGAGCAGCTTTCTCTATCTCTTCAGGAGACCCGATGATGTTGATATCATCAACATAAACTGCTATTATAGTAAATTTTAAGTTTGATCTTTTTATAAAGACACATGGGCTGATTACATCAGACTTGTATCCTTCCTTTTCGAGATATTTACTTAGTCGATTGTACCACATTCGACCAGATTGTTTGAGACCGTATAAAGATCTCTGGAGTTTTATAGCACACATATCTCGAGGTGTTGATTTAAATGCTTCAGGCAATTTTAATCCTTTAGGAATTTTCATGTAGATGTCATTTTCAAGTGTCCCGTATAAGTATGCGGTGACGACATCCATAAGTCTCATATGAAGTCCTTCAGAGATTGTAAGACCGACTAGAAACCTAAGGGTTATCGCATCCACTACGGGGGAATACGTTTCCTCATAACCAACTCCTGGGATTTGGGAAAACCCTTGTGCTACAAGCCGTGCTTTATATCGTACAATCTCATTCTTTTCATTTCTCTTTATTGCAAACACCCATCTATAACCTACTGGTTTGACGTCTATGGGTGTTCGGACTACAGGTCCGAAAACATGTCGCTTTTCGAGCGAATTTAATTCGGCATTTATGGCTTCTTGCCATCTTGGCCAATCATTTCTGTGCATGCACTCTTCTAGAGTTTTAGGTATGTAATCATTTTCATTTATTACATCCGTTGCTATAGCATATGCGAATATATCATCAACACGTGTTTTATTTCGGTTCCACATTGTACTATTTTGTACATAATTGATAGAGATCTCATTTTCATTTGGTACCGTTGTTTCTTCAACAATTTCATTTTCCTCTGGAATCATATTTGTCTCTTCTGGGACATTTACCTCTACCGGGGTTTTATTTATACTATTTTGTGCGTTTTCACCAACTGCGTTATTTTGCTCTTTTCGTTTTCGTGGGTTTTTGTCTTTGGAACCGATTGGTCTCCCACGTTTTCTTTGTATTGTAATCTCTTCAGGGATTACTTCAATTCGAGCAGGTGTATTTGATGCTGGTATATGTGACTTTGTCACTCGATTCGTGTCTGTGAATGCATCTGGTAATTCATTTGCTATTCTTTGCAAATGTATAATCTTTTGGACTTCATATTCACATTGACCACTTCGGGGGTCGAGATTTGATAGTGATGATGCATTCCATGTTATTTCTTGTGTTACCAGCCTTTCTTTATTCTTATCTCCCCCTAAGACTGGGAACATTGTTTCATTAAAATGACAGTCAGCATACCTTGCTGTAAACATGTCTCCCGTCATAGGTTCTAAATATTTAATAATAGACGGGGAATTAAAACCAATGTAAATGCCCAGTCTTCTTTGGGGTCCCATTGTGGTACGTTGTGGTGGCGATATTGGTACATATACCGCACAACCAAAAATTTTAAGGTGGGACAAACTTGGTTCTCGTCCGGAGACCAGTTGTAATGGGGAGTATTCGTGATCAGCAGTTGGCCTTAATCTGATAAGTGCAGCGGCATGCAAAATTGCATGGCCCCATGCAGAAGATGGTAGTTTACATCTCATGAGGAGCGGTCTAGCGATTATTTGTAATCGTTTAATCAAAGATTCAGCTAAACCGTTTTGTGTGTGAACATGAGGCACTGGATGTTCAACATTTATCCCAATCGACATACAATAGTCTTTAAAAGCTTGGGATGTAAATTCTCCTGCATTATCCATCCGGATGTTTTTAATTTGATTGTCCGGGAAGTTAGCTCTTAATTGTATAATTTGGGCTAAAAGCCGGGCAAATGCTACATTTCGAGTAGCTAGAAGACTCACATGTGACCACCTTGAAGATGCGTCAATTAAGACCATGAAATAGCGAAATGGTCCACATGGAGGGTGTATGGGCCCACAAATATCCCCTTGGATTCGTTCTAAAAATGAGGGGTTTTCATGTATCAATTTAGTTTGTGAGGGCCGAGTAATAAATTTGCCCAAAGAGCATGCTGCACATGATAAAGCTTGTGGTAGCAAAACTTTTAATGTTTTAAGAGGGTGCCCAGTTGCACTTTTGATTATTCTTCTCATCATTATGCTACCAGGGTGACCTAAACGGTCATGCCATACATTGAAATAGGGATCTAGGATCAAACTTGTTGCCTTCAACGGCGGTCACTGCCGCCACAAACATCTCACAACTCTAATAAGTTTATAAATCTAAGACACCAACAATCTAAACGATGACTAATCTCAACGACGAACATCTCACCGATTCTGTTCGATCTTCAAACCATGTAGCGACGGTTTTAGTGGTGTTTTCTGGATAACTTACACGAGTTTTTAAACGTGAATTACCGGATAATTTCAACAACGTCGCCCTTTTAAAAACGGATATCTGGAAATTTTTCGTTTCATATAAGAAACTTCAATAAACAGGGATGCATGGAACTTCTCATTTTGTCTAATATTTTAAATGTATATCTGAAAAGGTACTTTGCACATCACAACTGTATTCCATTAACCCTATATATTAATGTTTAATACTTGGAGTATTTAAAAATGTTGAAAAGTCAATTTTTTTTTCTCTTTCAAAAAAAAAAAAAAAAAAAAAAAAAATTATCATTTCACCGTTTTGAACTCTTGTCAAATGATATAATTTACGTATTTGTTAATTACATACGATACGATTTTTTTTATGTTTTTGTTCGGTTTTTAAAATTTTTGAAACAAATGTCTAAATTCATTGGTTTTAAATGATATCGTTAGTACAACCCGGTGTATAAGATGTTGATTTTGAATCGACTATTTCAAAACTTGAATGAATCCATAATTTTAGTGTTACTAATACAACTTGTACATTGTGAAATACAAAATTGATACATAAGCTTTTAAATTCGTTCACAATATATAAAAAATAGCCTTACCATAGAACCTGTAGTTCTAACTAACGAGACCTGAAGTTCTCATATAATATACATTATATACACAGGCTCATATTTAAAGTAAAAGCTATGATATTCCTTCGTCACCATCTTCACGAAGAACGATATGACCACCAGAAGTTGGTCATACTCCCAAAAGCCCGTTATAAATGGCTTCATCTAAGACTACAAGATTTCAAAACTGTTAGTGAATATAACTCTGTCTTGCTCCGCATTACTTCTGAACATATGCGGTGAAAATATAATTGATGAATACATGCTCGAAAAGACTTTCTCAACGTTCCATGTCTCAAACATGCTCCTGTCACAGCAATAAGTTGAACGTAAATTTACTAAATATTCTGAACTTATATCATGTCTTTTGGTCGCGGAGCAAAACAACAAGTTTTTACTATTAAACCATCAATAGCGACGCACAGGTACAGGCCCATTCCCTGAAGCGAATGTGGCAAATTATCATGGCAGGCGTGGGAGGCAGAAAATGATGGCGAATAAAAAAAAATTAATATGTTTAAACATTATGTTGAACTATAACTTTTTACTTGGTTTAGTATAAACTTTTCTAATGTTTAATTAAATCCATGTAATGGTTTAAATTCCTATTTTGTATTAATCCTTATTACTTTTATTTCCTGAAGAAATATGTATGCTAGCTCCAGCAGAGCTATTATTGGTGATGAATGTTTGGCAGATAGCGGTAGTACTAACACTGTCCTCAAGCATAAGAAATTTTTCTCTAAGCTGTCTCCAGCAGAGACACCTATTGGTACTATCTCTGGTGTTTGTAACCTTATTGAAGGCTCTGGCAGAGCACACATAATACTACCTTCGGGTACCCAACTAACTATTGAAAATGCATTATATTCTAGTAAATCCAGAAGAAATTTACTTAGTTTTAAAGATATTCGGAAAAATGGTTACCATCTAAAAACCAAAGATGAAAATAATATTGAATATCTTCAAATTATTCTCAACAAAAATGGACAAGAAACCATTGTTGAACAACTACAAGGTTTATCCTCTGGATTATACTGTACTACTATAAATCCTATCGAATCATATATGGTTACTAACCAGAAATTATTAGACAAAGATACATTCAATGTATGGCATGACCGTTTAGGTCACCCTGGTAGCATAATGATGAGAAGAATAATCAAAAGTGCAACTGGGCACCCTCTTAAAACATTAAAAGTTTTGCTACCACAAGCTTTATCATGTGCAGCATGCTCTTTGGGCAAATTTATTACTCGGCCCTCACAAACTAAATTGATACATGAAAACCCCTCATTTTTAGAACGAATCCAAGGGGATATTTGTGGGCCCATACACCCTCCATGTGGACCATTTCGCTATTTCATGGTCTTAATTGACGCATCTTCAAGGTGGTCACATGTGAGTCTTCTAGCTACTCGAAATGTAGCATTTGCCCGGCTTTTAGCCCAAATTATACAATTAAGAGCTAACTTCCCGGACAATCAAATTAAAAACATCCGGATGGATAATGCAGGAGAATTTACATCCCAAGCTTTTAACGACTATTGTATGTCGATTGGGATAAATGTTGAACATCCAGTGCCTCATGTTCACACACAAAACGGTTTAGCTGAATCTTTGATTAAACGATTACAAATAATCGCTAGACCGCTCCTCATGAGATGTAAACTACCATCTTCTGCATGGGGCCATGCTATTTTGCATGCCGTTGCACTGATCAGATTAAGACCAACTGATGATCACGAATACTCCCCATTACAACTGGTCTCCGGACGAGAACCAAGTTTGTCCCACCTTAAAATTTTTGGTTGTGCGGTATATGTACCAATATCGCCACCACAACGTACCACAATGGGACCCCAAAGAAGACTGGGCATTTACATTGGTTTTAACTCCCCGTCTATTATCAAATACTTAGAACCATTGACGGGGGACATGTTTACAGCACGGTATGCTGATTGTCACTTTAATGAAACAATGTTCCCAGTCTTAGGGGGAGATAAGAATAAAGAAAGACTGGTAACACAAGAAATAAGATGGAATGCATCATCACTATCAAATCTCGACCCCCGAAGTGGTCAATGTGAATATGAAGTCCAAAAGATTATACACTTGCAAAGAATAGCAAATGAACTACCAGATGCATTCACATATACAAATCGAGTGACAAAGTCACATATACCAGCATCAAATACACCTGCTCGAATTGAAGTAATCCCTGAAGAGATTACAATACAAAGAAAACGTGGGAGACCAATCGGTTCCAAAGACAAAAACCCACGAAAACGAAAAGAGCAAAATAACGCAGTTGGTGAAAACTCACAAAATAATATAAATAAAACCCCGGTAGAGGTAAATGTCCCAGAAGAGACAAATATAATTCCAGAGGAAAATGAAATTGTTGAAGAAACAACGGTACCAAATGAAAATGAGATCTCTATCAATTATGTACAAAATAGTACAATGTGGAACCGAAATAAAACACGTGTTGATGATATATTCGCATATGCTATAGCAACGGATGTAATAAATGAAAATGATTACATACCTAAAACTCTAGAAGAGTGCATGCACAGAAATGATTGGCCAAGATGGCAAGAAGCCATAAATGCCGAATTAAATTCGCTCGAAAAGCGACATGTTTTCGGACCTGTAGTCCGAACACCCATAGACGTCAAACCAGTAGGTTATAGATGGGTGTTTGCAATAAAGAGAAATGAAAAGAATGAGATTGTACGATATAAAGCACGGCTTGTAGCACAAGGGTTTTCCCAAATCCCAGGAGTTGATTATGAGGAAACGTATTCCCCCGTAGTGGATGCGATAACCCTTAGGTTTCTAGTCGGTCTTACAATCTCTGAAGGACTTCATATGAGACTTATGGATGTCGTCACCGCATACTTATACGGGACACTTGAAAATGACATCTACATGAAAATTCCTAAAGGATTAAAATTGCCTGAAGCATTTAAATCAACACCTCGAGATATGTGTGCTATAAAACTCCAGAGATCTTTATACGGTCTCAAACAATCTGGTCGAATGTGGTACAATCGACTAAGTAAATATCTCGAAAAGGAAGGATACAAGTCTGATGTAATCAGCCCATGTGTCTTTATAAAAAGATCAAACTTAAAATTTACTATAATAGCAGTTTATGTTGATGATATCAACATCATCGGGTCTCCTGAAGAGATAGAGAAAGCTGCTCAATTATTAAAGAACGAATTTGAAATGAAAGACCTTGGAATAACAAAACTATGTCTTGGCTTACAATTCGAGCATCTGTGCAGTGGCACATTTGTCCATCAGTCAAACTACATCTAGAAGATGTTAGTACGTTTTAATATGGACAAAGCTCATCCGTTTAGCGTACCTATGGTTATCCGACCGCTAGATCCACATAAGGATCCTTATCGACCTCAAGAAGAAGGCGAAGAAGTACTTGGTCCAGAAGTACCGTACTTAAGTGCGATCGGTGCTCTTATGTATCTCGCAAATAACACTAGACCTAATATCGCATTCGCGGTACATGTACTAGCGAGATATAGCTCGAATCCAACACGCAGACATTGGAACGGAATAAAACATATATTTCGGTATCTTTGCGGGACAAAAGACTTGGGTCTTTTCTATCAAAAAGATAACAGGTCCCCGCTTGTTGGGTATGCTGACGCCGGATATCTATCAGATCCTCATAAAGCAAAATCTCAGACAGGTTACGTATTCACATACGGTGGCACAACAATTTCTTGGAAGTCAACTAAGCAAACACTTACAGCAACATCATCAAATCATGCCGAATTAATAGCATTGTATGATACTGGTAGAGAATGTGTGTGGTTGAGATCAATGATCAATCATATACAAGAAGCATGTGGATTAGAACAAATCAAGAAGGACCCAACGATTATTTATGAAGACAATGCTGCTTGCATATCACAAATCAAGGAAGGCTACATCAAGGGTGACAGAACAAAGCATATCTCACCAAAGTTCTTCTCAACGTATGACCTGCAAAAAGAAGGGGAAATTGATGTACGTCAAATCAAATCAAGTGAAAATCTAGCTGACCTGTTCACAAAATCTTTACCTAGAAGCAGTTTTGAGCAGTTATCACTGAAGATCGGGCTCCGAAGATTGAAAGACGTTAGTTAAATTGAGGGGGAGCATTATACACGCTGTACTCTTTTCCTTGACTAAGTTTTGTCCCATTGGGTTTTCTTAGTAAGGTTTTTAACGAGGCAGCATAACTGATCCGGCAGTATCAGTTTATCTTATAGGTCCTGAAGTACTGATTTAACATCATCCTGAAGCATGTTGTTATATTGTGTATAATGAACAATAATGTATATATGAGGGGGAGTGTTATAAAATCATATATACATTCTCTTCCCATAACTACCCATAACTGTATTTTGACAGTTATTAATGTAATGTATAAATACACTTGTATAGTGCGGTATATGTACCAATATCGCCACCACAACGTACCACAATGGGACCCCAAAGAAGACTGGGCATTTACATTGGTTTTAACTCCCCGTCTATTATCAAATACTTAGAACCATTGACGGGGGACATGTTTACAGCACGGTATGCTGATTGTCACTTTAATGAAACAATGTTCCCAGTCTTAGGGGGAGATAAGAATAAAGAAAGACTGGTAACACAAGAAATAAGATGGAATGCATCATCACTATCAAATCTCGACCCCTGAAGTGGTCAATGTGAATATGAAGTCCAAAAGATTATACACTTGCAAAGAATAGCAAATGAACTACCAGATGCATTCACATATACAAATCGAGTGACAAAGTCACATATACCAGCATCAAATACACCTGCTCGAATTGAAGTAATCCCTGAAGAGATTACAATACAAAGAAAACGTGGGAGACCAATCGGTTCCAAAGACAAAAACCCACGAAAACGAAAAGAGCAAAATAACGCAGTTGGTGAAAACTCACAAAATAATATAAATAAAACCCCGGTAGAGGTAAATGTCCCAGAAGAGACAAATATAATTCCAGAGGAAAATGAAATTGTTGAAGAAACAACGGTACCAAATGAAAATGAGATCTCTATCAATTATGTACAAAATAGTACAATGTGGAACCGAAATAAAACACGTGTTGATGATATATTCGCATATGCTATAGCAACGGATGTAATAAATGAAAATGATTACCTACCTAAAACTCTAGAAGAGTGCATGCACAGAAATGATTGGCCAAGATGGCAAGAAGCCATAAATGCCGAATTAAATTCGCTCGAAAAGCGACATGTTTTCGGACCTGTAGTCCGAACACCCATAGACGTCAAACCAGTAGGTTATAGATGGGTGTTTGCAATAAAGAGAAATGAAAAGAATGAGATTGTACGATATAAAGCACGGCTTGTAGCACAAGGGTTTTCCCAAATCCCAGGAGTTGATTATGAGGAAACGTATTCCCCCGTAGTGGATGTGATAACCCTTAGGTTTCTAGTCGGTCTTACAATCTCTGAAGGACTTCATATGAGACTTATGGATGTCGTCACCGCATACTTATACGGGACACTTGAAAATGACATCTACATGAAAATTCCTAAAGGATTAAAATTGCCTGAAGCATTTAAATCAACACCTCGAGATATGTGTGCTATAAAACTCCAGAGATCTTTATACGGTCTCAAACAATCTGGTCGAATGTGGTACAATCGACTAAGTAAATATCTCGAAAAGGAAGGATACAAGTCTGATGTAATCAGCCCATGTGTCTTTATAAAAAGATCAAACTTAAAATTTACTATAATAGCAGTTTATGTTGATGATATCAACATCATCGGGTCTCCTGAAGAGATAGAGAAAGCTGCTCAATTATTAAAGAACGAATTTGAAATGAAAGACCTTGGAATAACAAAACTATGTCTTGGCTTACAATTCGAGCATCTGTGCAGTGGCACATTTGTCCATCAGTCAAACTACATCTAGAAGATGTTAGTACGTTTTAATATGGACAAAGCTCATCCGTTTAGCGTACCTATGGTTATCCGACCGCTAGATCCACATAAGGATCCTTATCGACCTCAAGAAGAAGGCGAAGAAGTACTTGGTCCAGAAGTACCGTACTTAAGTGCGATCGGTGCTCTTATGTATCTCGCAAATAACACTAGACCTGATATCGCATTCGCGGTACATGTACTAGCGAGATATAGCTCGAATCCAACACGCAGACATTGGAACGGAATAAAACATATATTTCGGTATCTTTGCGGGACAAAAGACTTGGGTCTTTTCTATCAAAAAGATAACAGGTCCCCGCTTGTTGGGTATGCTGACGCCGGATATCTATCAGATCCTCATAAAGCAAAATCTCAGACAGGTTACGTATTCACATATGGTGGCACAGCAATTTCTTGGAAATTAACTAAGCAAACACTTACAGCAACATCATCAAATCATGCCGAATTAATAGCATTGTATGATGCTGGTAGAGAATGCGTGTGGTTGAGATCAATGATCAATCATATACAAGAAGCATGTGGATTAGAACAAATCAAGAAGGACCCAACGATTATTTATGAAGACAATGCTGCTTGCATATCACAAATCAAGGAAGGCTACATCAAGGGTGACAGAACAAAGCATATCTCACCAAAGTTCTTCTCAACGTATGACCTGCAAAAAGAAGGGGAAATTGATGTACGTCAAATCAAATCAAGTGAAAATCTAGCTGACCTGTTCACAAAATCTTTACCTAGAAGCAGTTTTGAGCAGTTATCACTGAAGATCGGGCTCCGAAGATTGAAAGACGTTAGTTAAATTGAGGGGGAGCATTATACACGCTGTACTCTTTTCCTTGACTAAGTTTTGTCCCATTGGGTTTTCTTAGTAAGGTTTTTAACGAGGCAGCATAACTGATCCGGCAGTATCAGTTTATCTTATAGGTCCTGAAGTACTGATTTAACATCATCCTGAAGCATGTTGTTATATTGTGTATAATGAACAATAATGTATATATGAGGGGGAGTGTTATAAAATCATATATACATTCTCTTCCCATAACTACCCATAACTGTATTTTGACAGTTATTAATGTAATGTATAAATACACTTGTATAGTGCTTTTGAGAAGATCAATCTAAACTTTCTATTCAGTTTCTATCAATTTAATATATGAACAATTATTCATCTTCTTCCCCAAATACATACCTAGAACCCTAACCCTAACCCTCAAATCTAATTAACCCGATTCATCACTGATAGCAACCAAGACCATAGGGCTATTAAAGAGCAACGAAAGAGGAGCAAAACGGCATAATAAAAGGAGACTCACGATGCGTTTAGAGGTCCGAAACTTTGATGTGCAGGTCCGAACTTTTGAGACCGATTACCGAGCTTCTGGGAACGATTTGGTACGATTTTTAGGTGTTTTAGATGCGAGTAAGGTGCAGGAATGAATTGAGACGTTTGATTTATATGTTTGTCGAGTAAAACGAGTGTTTTGAAAGCTTCTTAAAACCCGGTCGGTTACAAACCATAAATCCCATTAATTAACCCATAAAAACTCGTTAATAGCATGATTAAATGATTGGAAAACGTTGGTTAATTGTGGAGAAATGTTCGGCATTCAAAAGAGAGCATTATCAAGCGTTAAAACCCGTTAAAACTCCTCGCCGGAGTTTGGCCGGATCCGGCGAGGTTGCTTGGCCGGAAGAACGAAGTCTGGAGGGATAGTTGTTTAAAACTTTCACATTTTGGCAGAAAAGGCCCTTGTGGTTTCAGATTTTTGCAATATTATGTAAAAACTCATTATTTTCCCTTATAAAACTTCAACTTAGTTAAACTAAGTTAACTAAAATGTATTTAAATTTTAATAATCTTGATTTTTTTTTTTATAAAATCCATTCCGAATAACGTTTCAAGATACGCATTTGATTAAAAAAAAACACAGTCCATAACGAGTGCAAGTGATAAACATTGAGTTTGATATATTATTAAATTTCAAAACGATGAAGCTTACAGGGACTAAAATAGAAACTTTTGAATACACGAAGGACTATAATTGACTTCTTGCTAAAATATAAGGTTGACGGGTGTCACATAGAGGGTCAATGTTATGATACACTTTGATTTCCATAGCTTGCAACTGTTGAAACCTTTCTTTTGCGATTCCTATCTTTGGCTCTGGGCCAACAGTAGTGACAGTGATGTTTGACCCATAGCCAAGCTTCTTAACAAGCTCATTGAAAAAATCGAGCTCGTTATCAGCCAACACCGAAATGGGGTGAGTTTTCTTATAAAGGTGTTTCATGTTATTGTTCATAGCTGTTGCTAGAGCATTAGCATTGCCCTCACCATCACCATTGACATTAGCCTTACCCTCATTAGAAGAGCTGCAAAAGCTTCTTAAGAATAACTGTGGCATCATAAAGGGACGTTCTGTTGTTTTCAACCCACGTCATGCTCATGCTCTTCCATGAGCAAAGAACACGGTTTGTTTGGTCACATTCTCTTGTCTGTTTAGTCGCAGGAGCAAACAGTGCTCTTTTAATCTAAAATCAAACAATCAAACATAAGGGTGAGCAGAGAATGTTACACCAATCTTAAACAGGATATATCCATATTAACTGTTGTTGTGGAATTCAGATTTCATGTGAAGATAATAATCTGAGTTTCAATGGAGATTAGGATATACATAAACTTTTATAAAATACAATCTATTCTGATCCATCTCTTTGTTCATCATGTTGTGATCGATCAAATACATACATATAGTGATTACATGATGGCTTAGTAGGAAGTTAACATACATAATATACACAATAGAACCTTAGAGTTTTGACATATTACAAATAAATAAACTTAGTTTTTGTTTAAGTTCCAATGTTCTGTGTAGCTAACTTGATGGAAAACATAAAAGTATGTGCAAAAAACTATATATACACATATGCGAGAACAAAAAGAAGAAGTTAGATAATGGTTAAACATTAATAGTTTAACTATTTTACATTAATTATCATCTATATAGCTAAATAGTAATTAACACTTTATCCTAAACATTATCAAAATTTGTCCTACACATATAAAAATTCATCTTACAAATAACAAAATTATCATATGTTTATCCTACACACATCAAGATTATCATACGTTTATCCTACACATATAAAAAATCAGCATACGCATATCGAAATTGTCCTTCACCCCCAATAAGATTTACTTTGGAAGAACATATTTTAAAATGAATTATAAGTTTCATTTATTTAACTAGTTTAGAGGGGGGTTACAAAAAAATAATAATCAATTTAACATTCAATACAATTATTAAATGAAAGCTTCCTATTGGTTAGAATTTGTTCTTTTTCTTCTTACAAAACATTTTCTTCTCATTTGAACTCTCTACTATATATATAATAATATTACATACAGTAATATAAGCTACAAGTTTCAACATAAAGGTATGAACTTTTTGATGTCACAATAACAGATTTATATATTGCATGAAAGAACATGAGACTTATTATCAAAAAATTAAGAGTGAGAGTGAAAGCATAAAAGCATGAACACGGTTAATATTAACTGATCTAGCTATTGCATGACATATAGGGAAGGGTTTAGGAGAAAACCCTATGTATTTGATAAAACTTAGGAAACTCCCTATGAGCCATTGATCTAGTGTGATCAAGGGTTGTGTTTGAAAGTAGTAACTTTGGGATTAAAATAATAGTATTGTTGGGATAAAGGTTACAACTAAGGGTATAGTTGGTATTTGATCTTCATAATCAGTGTCTAAATTGTTGTGCCATGCAGACATCACTTCAACAAACATCACATCACCCCTACTCTCTCCATCCATATCATGATACAAGGCCTAATCTTACTTCATTGTAACCGTATAATAAGAGTACTTTAATATGTCACTCCGAAACATGTTATGTGAAAATTCAAGTTATAATTTGAGAAGGAGAATGGTTATCCATTACAACAGTTAACTTGTAAATGTATAAACGCCTAAAAGCCTAAGCGAATAAGCGTCTAAGCATTTATGCCTTGATTCGCTTAGGCGCATAGGCAAGTAGGCGAATCAAAAGCCTAAGCGGCTAAGAGAATAAGAGCCTATGCGCCTAGGCATTTAATTCGCTTAGGAGCCTATTCACTTAGGTTCCTACGCAAGTCAAACGCTTAATTCACTTAGGCATTATTCACCTAGGCACTTAGGTGCGTATTTGCCAACATAAAAATGATTTGAATTGCGGACAAAGTCACAATCTTTTTATACAAACAAGGTTTCGAAGTTTATATGCTTTTATACAAAGGTGTTTTGAGAACATATGGTATATGTATTATATAAAAATATACAAACTAATTCATTTCATCTGGAAGAGGGAAAAAATAAATTTTCTAATTATAAATAATATAACAATAACATGATCATTGCTCGGTTGGAATGAACGATCATTTTTTTACAAGTCATTCACACATCATGCACATGCAGAGAGGTCTTGTCATTATATAGAGAACCTCAAAACTTCCTCGTACACACCCATTACCCTCTTTTTGCTATAAGAGTCTTTAAAATGTTATTATAATTTTCAACTTCACTTCTATTCTCTCACCTAACTTACAGTCTCCAAATTTTCTCTTCCTCACAGCATGTCTTATTTTTCTCTAATGTGCTCCCTCCACTTCCATCGCGCATGTTTTAATCTCCTACTTCAAAGGAGTTGGGAAAATACTATGTCTGTACCTGCTAAACACTATCTTTGCCCAAACCTCCAACTTCAAGGGAGTTGGGAAACTACTATGTCTTTCCAAGCTAAACACCGCAAACCTATTACTGCTATGAAGAAACGCTTGGAATCCTCTCGTGAGCACCGTAAAAGTAAGAATCAACCTCAATCTCCTCCAAGTTTGATGTTTTGTTTTCCATAATCGTTTTTTTATATTGTTTGATTTCTAATATTTACAATACGCTACGTTTTTTTCTTATTTAATAGAACTACCGAAGGATAAGAACCATCCACAATCAACACTCTACACTCATCCAAGTGATCTTTCGATACTCATTTGTGGAGATGGTAACATTAGCTTCGCTCACAGTATTTGCGAGGCAGTAAGAGATGCGAAAAACGTCATCGCAACGACAAAGGAATCGTTTGGTAACTTTTTTGAACACAAAATAAAGATTTATAGTTTAACTAGATTTATGCGTCTCTATAGTTTAACAAGATTGTATTCCTTAACATTACGTTTCTGTTCGATTAAAAAAACAAGATTTATAGTTTAAAAAGATTTATGCATCTCTATATTAAAACCTTTTTTGTTCAATAGTTGGTGTACACGACAAGCCTCCACAAGCGGGATATCATATAAAAATGTGCTTACAGTATGGTGCACAAGTTTTATACAATATCGATGCAACGATGTTGTCTACGTATCCGGATCTTTAATGATATAGTAGGTGGGTTCTGACTACAAGATCAAACTCTAGGTTGTCGCCTTCTTCTAGCCATCATCGTTATCGGATCTTTGATGAAATCGCAGGTGGGTGCTTGAAATCGAAAGAAATCTAATACTAAAATAAGTTATGTTCTTGGGTTTGTGATGATTTGTAGTAGGTGGAGAAGAAAGTATAAGAGGGAGGGAGAGAGAGATAGAGAGTATAGGGAATGGAGAGATAAATGTGACAAGTGAGATGATGTATATGATAACTACATAGGAGGGAGAAGAAGAGACATGAGAGCAAATGACACAATTACCCCTTAAGCTTAAAAATTCAAATGAATGTGTGGATTAATATGAGCCACAAAATGAGTTTCATGGGGTTTTCTCAAATAATTGGGTTTTCTTTGTATATTTCCCTTATAGTATATAAGGAACATGAGAAAAAGTAAGTATTATCCTAATTAGTTTGAGAGTGATTGTGAGTTGTAATACCCGAAACCTCAATCTCATCATCCTTTTTTGGGTGAAAATATGTGTCTGTGTGAGTGTGAGTGAAAGAGTAGTGAGAGTAGTGATCGAGTAGAGTGTAATACAAGGAAATATTATTTATTATAAAGCACCTTTTATGCTATAATGCTCCTTTTTGTTGTATTCAAATTCCTACTTTCCTACTTGGAATATTCATTTTTTTTAAATTCTGAAATTAATGTACTATGTTTAATTATATATATTTATTATTATTTATAAAAAAAATAAATACATTAAAATTTTTAGTTTTTTCCTACACTTATGGCTGTTCAAATCGTTCGACACTCATGACTCACTCGCCGCTCGCTCAGAAAATGTTTGCTTGATTTTCCGCTTGGTTGTAAACGAGTCAATCTGCTCGGTTCGGTTTGTAACCTAGCCAAGCACAAGAAAATGTCCGCTCGGTTCGGCTCGAATCAATTTTATTAATTTATTATATACATATATATTTACACACACAAGTTACAATTATATTTATAGTTTATACATACCACTTTATTGGGTTTGGCCTAATATATGCAAAATAAAAAATAACTAGCCCACTCAACCCAATAAAAATGTTAGTGCACCCTACGGCTATGTCCCTAGCTTAGATATGTATTTAGAATCTCATATGTACATATTAGACGTTAACGAGTAGGTTTTGGGGGGTCTATGGGCATATTTGGAATATTGTAAAAGTGTCCAGGCGTAGGGAGTCAACCCTATAAATAGACCCCTTGCACCTTCATTTTGTAACTTATGCTAAACCTAGTAATGAAGTGTTGCCCAAATTTGAGCGTGTTGTGTGTGTTTTTCATTTTCATACTTTTCCAACTTCATATCTCACCTCTAACAACAATCGATCCATTGATTCCGCCTTTGAATCGATCATACGCGCACGATATATCAAATCTTGTCACGATACTACAAGTGGTATCAGAGCTCATCTCATACCTTGCGTGTTGTTAGTTTGCTGTAGCATCAGATTTGATTTTAATAGCAATGGTTCATGTTTTGATTGAAAACCCATTTTGACTCATTTCAAGCTTTGAATATGGTTTTTGAGTGATTTGTATTACAATTATTGTTTTGATTGCATAAACATATTTAGAAAGTGCTTTTGATTAGATCTATATCAAAATTGCACCGAAACACATCAGATCTAAGAATTTTGTGAAAATATTCATAAGTGTGTTCTTCATGGGTTTTGGGAGGATTTCTTAAATTTGGATTGAATTGTTAAAACAAATTGTTGTTTTAGTGTTTAGATCTGATATAGAAAATGTGTGAATCAGTTGATCATCAAAAACAACATTGGATCTTTCTAGATCTGGATTTTTGGGAAAAACTCAGTGTGTGTTCTTGGTGTTTTTGATTGATTGGATTAGAATTCACGTTTTTGAAGGTTTTTGGGCATCATATTCATGTTCTACCTCATATCTCGCACATAACCTGATCACTGGATCATCCATACCTTTAATTCAGTAAAATCATCAAAACCCAGCAATGTTCTTGAGTTTCTGGTCCTCACGCCTGGAACAGGGTCCATACGCCTGGAAGCTTCAGGCGTAAGAAGCCCTACGCCTGGCAAACCCTCCCATACGCCTAACCCATATGCTTAATTCCCCATACGCCTATAACTAACCTCCATACATGTGGAAACACCTTCCATACGTGTGTAAACATGTGTTAGTCAAATTTTGACCCGTTTAGAGTTTGACCTTGTTCGTTTCTCATCCAGATCCTCATTTTCTTACCTGATATCATTCCAATCAACATGAGTTGGAATTACCTTACCGAGATAGCCCGTCCTGAACATATTCACCAACAACCTCAACCGCAAGTTACCTATCTGTACGTTGTTGCAAACGCCATGAACGCTCAACAGCAAGCAAATGTTGTTGCACCATTCTGCCCGTAATCTTCCCCACCCCAAAATAAATGGCCATCCTACAAATTATTGGGCGATGGTTTTGGCAACAAGTCAAGTACAAAGTGTTCATCAGATGATGAAGAGTGAACGAGACGAGAAGCAATAACAAAGCTCCCAAGATGGAGCATCTCCATGAATATCCGTCTTGGAAGGGAAGAATACAACGACACATAGAGGGGATAGATGCCGAGATATGGTATTGAGTCGAGCATCCACTGGTTAGAACTCTACATGAGAACTCCCACATACCAGTAGAGATATCATAGATGAATGATGAGGAGAACAGAAACTATAAGAATGAGAGGAGGGCATTCTTTATTCTTACACATGCATTACCTAAGGACATTCTACATCAGTATGAGGTTTGCAAAAAACGCATATGATTTGTGGGCGCTGTTGAAGAAAAGGTGTGAAGGGGATGAATATGCATTCAGGATCAGGTAGGATTAGTTGAAGAAGGAGTCTGAAGCATTCTGCCACCTCGTGAATGAACTCCGTAAGCACGAACTTAAATATACTACTTATGAACTAATCGAACGTTTTGCAGATGTACTGCCACCTTAGTGGATGCATTATGTGGATATTATCAAGGACCTAGGTCAATATGAAAGTCTGTCAGTTGGTGAGTTCCAGATCAAGCTGGAAAACCGGGAGATAGAGGAGTCATGAAAAGCCAAAAGAGTTCCACTACCTCAAAACCCAAAGGTATACCATGCTAGTACTCCCACTACTTCTGCCATCACAGCCAGTTCCCGACCACAAATAGCCTTTATTTCTTCTATTTTTAATGACCTGTTCGCTTATAACCCACCTCCACAAATCGTTCCAGATCCAAGTCCTATGTTGAGTTATTTTAGTGCTTACAGTTACACCCCACCTCCTTCCACTTCCACCACATATTGCCCAACTCCACCACAACCTGCAACCACTTATATTCACCCAAACACATCCGTTCCACAGCAATCAGCTTATGTATCAATGTATCATCCAACACCATGATGGCACAACCCTCAATGAACAACTTTGGGAATGTGACCCTTGAAGTTGCAAAAGAGCATGTCGCACTTCTTTCTGCTTTTGTAACCTCATATAATGATCTGGTGACTGGTAATATTGGGAATATCAACCTGACCAAGGAAGATTACTACCAGGTTGATAAGGATGAGATGAAATTAATGGATATTCGGTAGCATTTGGCCAACAATGTTAAGAGGGCTGAAGAATTCATGGAGAGGACAGGTCGAACTGACTGGCAGAAGACCAAGGATACGAAGTATGGCTTCAACAAGCAAAAGGTCACGTGCTTCAATTGCGGAGTACGGGGACACATCAAGAGAGAGTGTGACAAGCTGATCCAAGGTAATCAGTATCCATTCTGAGCCAACCGAAATCAGAGGCTGCAGAATCCATTCCAACAGAGACCTCAACAGCAAGCACATGTTCCAAACCAGGAACGTGCTATTGTTCCAGTAAACAATCCTCTATCACATCTTGCACCGCAAGTCAATAAACAGGCTAGAGCTATGGTAGTTCAGGCGGAGAAGGGAGTAGACTGGAATCTACAATTAGGTGGAAATGGAGAAGTGAATGTCGGAGGAGCTACGTGTTATGCTGAAATTATCAAAGATGTGCAGCAGGATGTAGCAGGTTCATCGTCTGAGGAGTGTTCCAGCAAGGGCAAAAGTTCAGAAGATTCATTTGGACAACAATCAAGATCATCAGAAAGCAATGCAGATACGTTGGATGATGTTAATCGCCTGTTAGCAGAAGCTAACTTCTTGACCAATCAGAAATCATGTCACGCGTTAAAATTCTTTAAATGAGTTAGCTCAACTTGCTTTCTTATTGACTTTCCGATGAACATAACATCCTTGGAACAAAACCATTTATATAGATTAAACAAAGTGATTGATTTGTTAGACCAGAAAGAAACATGTTTTGTTTTAGTAAATACAGTTTTTTAACTACTAACATAACCATAACCATTTAATCCTTTTTATAGGTTTATATAAAAAAGTATGAAGTGGTATCAAGGTGTGTTGAAAATGTTCCACTCCACAACCCACGTGGTTCTACATATGTGTAGTTGTGTACAACACGAGATATGAGTTATGATGAGCCATCATTTACACATATTAAACATGCATAATTAGTCTCATAATAGGACAAATTTGAGCTAAAATTGATAATTAAAGCTACTTAATCGTTCCTATTTGTGTTTTTCAGGAAATTGGAGCTCCAACCTAAAAAGAGATGATTTTCGGGTAAAAACAGCTAAACTGGAGATTCCTGAAGATACGAGACCTGAAACATGTTCCAAGGATAGGTGAAGAGCTTCTCGGGGATTAAACGATGATAAAATCATCCCGTGGTTGACCAAGCATGGCCATGCTTAGTGGTACAAGGGCCCCTCGCACTAGAAGATAAAGCAGCCAACTTGGGGGACAAGAAAACAGTCTTTGTCAACCTGCACGCCTGTGCCAACACTTGGCACACCCGTGCCAGACACCAAGGACAGACATGACTGTTCCCTATAGCAACAGAACATACGTGGGGCAAGTGCACGCCTGTGCCCACCATCAAGCACGCCCGTGCTTGCCTTGATCAGCCTATAAATAGCAAGCTCAACTCAACCATTTGGTGTGCCATCTTGGGTCGACTTCTACCCTTCTTCTAGAGTTCTTGGGGTCTTGGGGGAGGACTTAGGGCCGACCTAACACCTCTCCAAGGTTAGGAGCTTTCCTACCTTGCACGGTCGGTCAAAAAATGGCACCGTAGGAGTAATTTACATGAAATAAAGATCGAGGGTTGCAGGAATCACATTAGATGCATGGGATCAAGGATGTTTGAAGCTTGTCTATGAGTGGAAAACCTTCATGTTCTTGTGTTGATTATCTTTAGAGGGTTGTATCCATCCGGTATTCTCCAAATCTATTTATTTTGTTAGACTTTTTATGTTATTAGTAGTTTATTTTTAGTTATTTGGTGTGTTTGTCTTCTTAAGTAATTCTTGTTTGTTTATATTTTGTGACAGGTTCAATTAGTGGTTAATTTAACAATCCTAAAATCAAACTAAACTTAACTAATATAAAAACTATCATGGGGTTCGATCGGCTTCTGGTAGTCCCAAGCTAAATCCAAGGCGAGTAAACCGGTAGTGAAACTAATCCTTCGGGCTGTTGATATCCAAACCGGATTCTAAACAATGGCTTCTGAAGTGGACTAGATCCGGGTAACAAGTTTCTGATACCACACCGGTTTTCTTGGCAAAGGGAGTATTCCCTACGGATGCACCAGTAATCTTCGGATTGCACACCTTTAGGATTATGTTCCACCTTTGTTAAGGTTATCATTCACAAGTATTGGGAGTTAAGGGTTGAAATTGTTAAGATCTTTTAATCACTAAACCAAACTTATATTTACTTGATCAATAAATATTTAAGTTGTCACTTTTAAAGATAAATAAAACAATGATACTTTATCCAATTCTCATTAGTACAAAGTCGTTCACTTCTTAGAGGGTCCCCGTCACACAAGCTGATGGCATGTGAGATCCTTCGGTATGGGAAGCAGGAGTTGAGAGAGGTGGTAGGGATTCCTGGTTAGAATTAAGCCTCTACATTAATTTAGGAAGGTGAAGCAGAGAACCCAGTGCTTAAACGAGTGGTTTTGCGGTGGTTTGGGAAGTGCCTAACAAGCAGGACTCAAACTTTCTAATAAGCTACATGACTTGTGTGCGTTAGGCTTGACGACACTTGTCAACCGGGAGAAGACCGGCTTACGGGCCAACAGTCCCAAGACAACCTTTATGGGGACTCGTACACTTCCCTTGTGTGTGACCTATTTAGTTGCCAGAACGTCATCCCTTATTTATTTCTTTTCCTATCTCCTAACTCTGAAGGGACCGTTCGAAACCCGTTCTCCGCACCAATAATTAAAATATTAATACGTTTAGTACAACTAATCTACTTATTCGGAGAGTTCGTAAGACTTTCATGTTTTCTGAACCTACCATTTTTATCTTTTATTTTAAAACCAAAACCTTTTTTCAAAAACTATTTTTCTTTTAAAACCCTTCGTTTTATTTTCTTTTTCAAAATCCGATTAATAACAGTGATGAAAGGTTGAGTATAGGAAAACGTGTTTTCTGCCTATGTGTTGGTTTTAGTTTGTAAGTAATTATCGTTTACTTATAAATTTTAAACTTATTAATAGTTTAGTAAAAATTCCTCTTTTTCCCAAAACCAATATTTTAAAATAAAACACTTAGTTTTTAGCACTAGAAAAATTGATAACTTTTCTAATTACTAAAAGGGGTAACTTTATTAAACAGTAACCAAGTTTTAGGATTGTTTTAATTAGGTCACTCATAAAAAAAATTGTTCCAATCAGGTCACTAAAGTTTAGTTTGATGTTTCAATCCTAGATATTTTACCTAAACAGAAGGTAATCCGTCCTACATGACATTTATTTAGTTTTTTTTTAATATGTTGACATGGCTCATAAGTGTTAACATGGTTAGAAAATTGCAAAATATTTTCTAAAAGTTGCGAAACTTAAAAACACGGAAAAATAAAAAAAAAATTGCAAAAAAAGGAATTTAAAAAACGATCAACCTTGGTGAATATATAATCTATTCAATCGAAACAGAAAAAAGGAATTTAAAAACGATTAACCTCTTTCTCATTGAATTTTGTGCAAAAAAAACAATTTAGACAAAAAATTGCTTTCAAAACTTCTTCATTTACCGTTTGATTTTTTTGTTTATATAATTTAAAAGTTACAGTGTGTTGAAATTTGTAGAAATTACTTGTGTAAGGCAAGAAATCACGGTAGTTTGAATGTTTAATTTAATTTGTTTTATTTCTATAATTATTTATCTCAACATGTTAAAAAAATTACTTAAATAAAAGTAATATAAGTTAGTTTACCTGCTATTCAGGTAAATTATATAGGTTTGGAACATAAAATAAACTTTAATGATTTAATTGGAACAAAAATTTTTATTTGTGACCTAATTAGAATACTCCTAAAAAATTGATTACTATTCAGTGAAATATTCCCTTACTAAAATCACGTAAATCAAATTACCCTCAACCACATGGAAGTGACATCTTTTCGACACATTCTAATACCGCTACATGGTTTTTTTTAAAGCTACAAAAGTGTAAAATGTCTTTTTTTTTTAAGTTAACGTTATAAATTTTGTGGGTTTTTGCAAAGATGATTGGACAATTTCACAAATGAACAAACATAATTGTTTAGGCTAATTTTATTGAACGCAAATTGCTTTTTTTTTTCCTTTCTAAATGTAAGTCTATGGAGGATTAAGGTTATAGGTAAAACAAAATTATGTTAGGCTACTTTTGCAGTTTGCTTATATAGTAATATACATTATTCATATAAATATTCTATTAAAATATACGTACATATTTTTAGTAAACATTAGTTATCAAATAATGTAAGCTTACACAAGCTATTAAATTAAAGACTAAATTCCTTTTTGAGTTCCTGTGTTTTGTTGATTTTAACTACTTGAGTCCAACATTTTGATTTTTAACATTCTGAATACCTAAGTTTTAATTTTGTAACCCTTTGAGTCCAATTTTGTAACGACGTTAATCAAGACTGTTAAGTATAGGGGTATTTCAGTCATTTAACATCTAGATACAACTTTCTAATGCGTAATGTATAAGGAACAAGTCTTTAATGCATAAGTTTTAATAACTATATAAATAAACACACACACAAACCTGCTGCCTACACCCCCCTCTCTCTCTCTCTATCTCTCTATCTCTCTCTCTCTCTCACACCTGCACACCCACACCCACACTCCGCCTGACCACCGCCGCCTTACCACCACCGCATCTCCACCACCGTACAACAAACACACACACATACCTGCACATACCCAAATGACGAATTGAAGAGATTGTTTTTTAACATAATCAGAGACCAGATGCTTTGAAACCACAACCGAAACCCTCCATCTCGTAACCACCATCAATCTCCACCGCCTCACCCTCCATCTCGTAACCACCATCAATCTCCACCGGTGGAACGGAGAGGAGAACGGTGGAACGATTTCGATGACTTGAAGGAGCATATCTGATAACAGCCGTCGTCACGTCCGCAATTCCGATGAAGTTGAAGGTTTCCAACTGGTTGAAGGTTTTCTGATCGAGACCTGGGTTTCCGAATCCTCTTTGTTTGCGATTGAGCTATGTTTCCGATCAAAAGAGGTGTCTCCAAACTGATGGGTTTCCGATGTGTTTCCCACTAGTTTGATTTGCAGGTTTCCGATGGGTTTTAACTTGAGTGTCAGTTGTTAAATCAATAGGTTTGCTTGTTTTTCAAGGGGATTGATTAATTATTGGAAGAGAAAGTTGCGTCGTTGATAAACAACCCTAACAGAAAAAAGGTGGGTTTTATTTGGTTTGGTATGACGTTTCGATCTGTGTTCGATGCACCATTCATAAGAGCAGAATTTGATAAATCTGGAATTAATACTCAATTCATTCCTACAATCTGGACAACCACCCACCTCCCACCACTCATGCCTCACCTTGATCTAAACCCTAACCCCTAAATTGATTTCAAATCTGACCTGAACCCTAGGCCCCATCATCGTCTACGCTGTTTGAAGCCCTAGTAGTAACGACAGTGAAGGTGGTCTGGTATGGTAGTTGGTGGTTTGATCTGGCAGTGGTTGTGGTCTGTCCGACAGTTGGGTGGTTTGATATGCTGTGGTTGTGTTTTGGTCTGGCAGCGACGGTGGTAGTTACGATGATGTGGTCCAGTGGTGGTGTTGGTTTGGTTCGGTGGTGGTGTTGGTTTGGTTAGGTGGTGGTAGTGGTCTCTAAAGATTAAAGAGAAAGAGAGGGGATATGAAGAAAGGTTTGAGTAGGGAGAGATAATGGGGGTATTTATATTATTATTATTTTATTTTATAAATTATAAGGGTATTTTTGTCTTTTCATAAAAAACTAACAGACTTTATTAACGGCGTTAGAAAATAGGACTCAAAAGGTTACAAAACTAAAACTTAGGTATTCAGAATGTTAAAAGTCAAAATGTTGGACTGAAGTAATTAAAATCAACAAAACACAGGGACTCAAAAAGGAATTTACTCTAAATTAAACTAGTAGTAGATGAACGAAATTAATAAATCGTAAATATGTAATTAAAACTAGGCTAACATGAAAGTATAAAGCACAACAAACAATGGATTTCTACCCAACACTTTCTTCCTAATTTTGGGACACGAGAAGACAAGTCTAACAAACCGTATTCTGACAAAAAAAAAAAAAATCCAACTTACATTTACAATTTTTTTTGCATGGATTCGACGTGAAAACCGACGTATTTACATTCCTAATTGGAAACCAAATCTTGTTCAATCATCTTTCTTGATCTCAATCTATTTACGTCATCTATTCGAGCTCCAACCTAGGTCGAAATGGAATTATTTCCAAATCGATCAACGGTTCGCCTCAAAAGCTATCGAGACAAGTACCTATTTGCGGAAACCGATGAAGAATCAGTTTCCCAATCTCGAGATGGTTCAACAAGAAATTCTTATTGGACCATCGAAATTATTGATGATGATTGTATATCATTAAGAAGTTGTTATGGAAAATACCTAACGGCGTCAAACAAACCTTCCATACCCGGAATGAGAGCTCGATATTTAAAAGTCACTCAAACCCGTATAGGGAATCCTAATCCTACCTACTCAAGGATGTCCGTTGATGATATTTTGATCACGGGCAGATGGAATTCCGCCCTCCAATGGTTACCATTGGTGACCGATGTTTCGTCTGAGGTTAGATTGAAGACACATTATGGCAACTACTTGCAATCGAACAAGGGCGTGCCCCCGTTAGGGAACATGGTCACACATGATCTTCCTAGGAAAGAAGGACCTATGAACAAGAGGATTTCGTGGAAAGTTGAGTTGGTTGAATCGCCTTCGGTTGCTTGGACCCAATCCAACTCGTTTGCATCGCGAATGGCGTTTTACGCCAAGACATTTGTGTCCGAAATGCATAAGGGGAAGGAGAAGATCAAGGGGTCTGCCAAAGGTATGATCAAGAAGTCATAACCATGTACCATATATAGGTATGATCAAGAATAGATGAGTGTTGACCAAGTAGAGAAAAGAAACGATGATGTATAAAAAGTTCTTTCAACTATTAGAATTATTTTATACACGATTTAGATATGTATATGATTTTGTTTTAATAAATCTAGAAAATCGGTTGAAAAATAAATAAATAACGAACATCACCTTCTATTATATAAAGCTACAATATTTATTTTCATAATTTAGCAAAAGATTTAATATAAATGTTATCAAGGTTTATAAGTTTGATTTGCTAACCAAAAGTTAGGGTTTGTAAGTTTTCAACTAGTTACAAGTGTCCAAATTTGTAAGGTATTGTTTCTTAAGTATTTCGGTATGTTTTGTTTAGATTTGTTCTTATAGTTTCTCAAGATGAGTATTTCACCATACTCACCTTTTAGTCTCAACCTCTCCGATTGCACATTCATATCCACGCTATGTTGAATTTTAAAAGTCAACTAGCTTGTGTGCTTTAAGCACACAACTCGATTAGTTTAACTATGGTCAATTTAACCAATATTTATCAATTAAATCTAACTAACCGTGTTCAACAGGCATTTATTTGACCATGTTTAAACAACTAGACACATTTCTTTTTGAACGGCGAAAGTTCTATGATTATAGAAACGGGCCAGCAGCGGCTGGAAAACCCACAGTACAAAGGAAACGAAACAAACAAAAATAACGAAAAACAAAACTAAAAAAATACATCTCTAAGATTGAACTCACACCAAGTCTCCCAATTTAAAGTCTTGAACCTTGATCTACACTTTAGCCACAAAAATGTATTCGCCTTGATATCCTTCACCGTTTTGTATATAGGGAAACTTTTGTTGAAAAATCTCTCGTTTCTACTCTTCCAAATATGCCAGAAAGTCGTAAGAAAAATCATGACGATAATCTCCTTCCAAACCTTATAACCTTCATACGATTTCAAGAGGGGTCAGCCCTAATTCCCTTATGCATCTACACAAAAGGCCGGGTTAATGATATTTAACTTTTGTATTGTTGAATATATTTACAATGAACCAAATCACTATGGTATGAGAGTAGTAACAACCGTTTAGACGTTTAGTGAGTACGACATAGACTGAGCTATACCATAGACTGAGTTTTAGAGAGACATTAACTCACGCCCGAAACCTCTTATGGCCGATATAAACTCTCGTCGCAAGATGATGGCTTACGAGTTACGATCCAAAGCTTCAAAAGCCTGATCACGAAACCATCCATGTGAGACTTTGGATACTGAACAGTGAACACTTAGAGCCTCAATTTTGTATATATCCAAAGCAAATAGAAAAAATACGTTTTTTTTAATCAATGATATATTTGAACTAGATGTATAGGCATATGACAAAAATATCTGTAATTAACTTATACCAGGAGTAGGTTATCCGAGTTATGAGTAATATTAAAAATGTATAAATGATCTAAGCATAAATATACACATTATCAAAACTAACTTACGTTGAATTTTTTTTACGAAGTGACGTTGTTTACTCTTTACGTTATTATAATCTTAATAAAATATAAAGCTTTATAAAGTCTAAATATATGCCATTTCTACGGATCAAACGCTATCAATCAAATGTGATTGACTTTTTTTTTTGTTTCTTACATTGACGAAACAAACATATATCATCCAAACAATTTCGGTACCTCTACCAATATTTATTTTTATGGTTTTCGGTATAAATTTCATCAAAAGTAGAATTGTATTCACAATCAAGTATCTTTTTAGTATCGTAATCTATAACAAGTGCCGACCCCTTACTAGTACCGCGACAACCCAAGCTTATACCATCCAAACGATATCGATATCGATACCAATACCACTACCAATATTCCTTTTTATGGTTTTCAGTATAAATTTCATTGAAAGTAGAATCGTATCCACAATCGAATATCTTTTTAGTATCGTAATCTATAACAAGTGCCAACCCCTTACTAGTACCTCGACAACCCAAACTTATACTACCCAAAACAATATCAATATCAATACCCGTACCAGTCTTCATTTTACCTCTTTTAATTGTTATGCCATATGATACCATTCTAACAATAACATAACAAACCTAATAAATACCAACCGAATTCTCATCGCAACAAAACCGACAACCCCACTAGCATATTTTATTATTTTAGATAAATTTGGTTATTTAAATTTCATCCATACATAAAAAAAAAAAAAAAAAACCAAATCTAACGTTCAGAAATCAGAACCTTCTTTCGTCCCCCACTCACCTTTTATTAAACCAAACAAATCATACACACAATCCCATTCTCTCAATCAAACAACAACAATTTTATTAAAACCCAAATGGAATATTTCCAAAGAGCAAAATCCATCCGTCTAAGAAGCTACCACCACAAATACCTCTTAGCCGACGACGACGCCGAACACGTATCCCAAGACCGTCAATCGACGCTCAAAAACGCCCGATGGACCGTCGAATTCGACCCCGATTACGACAACGTCATCCGGTTAAAATCATGTTTTAACCGGTACCTAACCGCTTCAGAGGACTATCACTTACTTGGTGCAACCGGTCAAAAGGTTATTCAAACCGTTCCTAAGAAAATAGATTCGTCTGTTATTTGGGAACCGGTTCTAGAAGGTTCGAAAATTAGGTTGAAGAGTAGGTATGGTAATTATTTAAGGGCTAATGGTGGAGTGCCTCCCTGGAGGAATTCTGTTACGCATGATATTCCTCATAGACATCATAATTGGATATTGTGGGATGTTGAAGTTGTTGAGGTTATTGTGGATCCGCCTAAACGGATTTCGGATCCGGATTCGGATGTGGATTTGGATCTGGATAGTTCTTCGTTTCAGCTCACGTCTGGTGCTTCTGATCTGGTTTGTGAATTGTTTTTTTAATTGTTTTTATAGCTCGAGCTTGGCTCGGGCTTGGGTTTGGGTTGTTTAGTATTTATTAGGTTAGTGAGATTAATAAGTGAAGTTTGGGTTTAGACTCGTTTACTAAACAAGTTTATTTTTAGGTCTGGGCCTGGCTCGTAAATAAGGTTAAATAAGCTCGGTGTGGCTCGTTTACTAAACAGGTTCAAATGAGGTGTAATTATTGAGTATTAGTAAAAATAATGTTAGATAAGGCTTTACGAGCCTAATGAGCTTCACATGTCAGGCTCGATAAATGAATGAGGCTTGTTTATAGCTTGGGCTTGATAAGGTACGGCTCGTTTTGAAGTTTTTATCAAGCGGATCTCGAGTAGCATGCGTGTGGCTCGACTTGTTTGCACCCTTAGTTTATTGTAATCACTATCTCCTAAAGCTAGGAAGTGTGATCACAAAATATAACACAATGGTGAGGAAAAAAGACATGAAAAAAAAAACACAATAATACATAAAAAGGCAATGATCTAAAACAAAAAATTTAAAATCTACAAGCTAAAAGTCCAAAAGTGAAAACTGAAAACCTAGAATATAAGATCGTAGAGTTAGATGAGACGTTTCCAATGCCTCTCGAATGAGTTCAATCGGAGTTTGTTTGATACCCTTCCTACGACTTCCTAGTTTTAGGAGACTGTGTATTTGAAACCTTTGCCGTAAGAGATAATTACAAAGAAACCTAATCAAATGATATGTTTGCTAGAGATTATTACAATAACCAGTAAGCATAAGCATTATGATATAATCATAGGGATCTGCTCGATGCGCCGAGTTGAACAAGTTAGCAAAATGTCGAATGAAATCTAGTTTGTATATTATTTTCCAATTGCGCGATTTGATTATTAGATAGAACATGTTAGTTAAGTTTGTTTTACTTACTTACACATGAAATATATTCAGATCATATAATAGGTATGGTTTATTTTAATTACTTACAAGGGAAACCTAATCAAATCATGTTTTATAATTGCCCGTAAAGATGATTACAATAAGCACTAACTAATATATTCTATGTAATAATAATCATGGCTTAGTGTTATGAGTTAAATCTGTTGGCAGTTAGCGCAACGTTAAATGAAATATGTTTTAAGAATGTTTGGATTATTAAACAACTGAACTGTTGTGTGTGAATTTGCAGGGTAGTGATCAAGGCTTCGGGTCTTCGAAGAGTGAAGGGAGGATGATTTATTACAAGTTGGCGGATGATGATGGGGATGTTGTTGATGCAGAAGGGTCATTTTTGTTCAAGGGTAAGTCGGTAGAGGATTTGACTCAAAACTTGGAGGAAGAAACAGAGTTGGAGAATATAACTGTGTGTTCGATCAACCCTTTGAATGGCATGCTTTATCCCCTTCGGCTAGCACTGCCACCAAACAACACGACCATGCATGTTATTGTAGTGCCTGCAACCTCCAAAGGTTAGATTTCAAAAAGCAATTTTCACATTTTGAATTGGTATAATCATGTTTCATTTCAAACAGATTGATTGAATTTTGTTAGTAATCAAACCGAAAGCTTTCTGCCTAAGATCAAACCTATGGGGCTACATTTAGAAGGTTCTACACATTGAATACCGTTTTGGGTGACTTAAATCATTTTGAATTGTCTAGAGCGTTTCCGTAAGGCACACACAGAATGATATTAATAAATGAAAATGCAATAATTAACATTTATGTGGTTCAACAACTTGTTTGTACCCATTCTTGGATGCAATGTTGCAGAAGGCGCTAGGCGGGCGGTGAGGTCCAACCTAGGGACTAGTCGGGACTAGGCGAAATTAGGCGTTTTGGTATTTTTATACGTATTTTATATATATATCTACACAAATTTAGGTGTTTTTTAAAATATGTTGAAGATATATACACATAATACTTAGAAATACTTGGATATATACAAATAATACTAAGAAATACTTAGAAAATTAAAAAAAACCACCGCCTAGGCCCACCTAATGGCCAAAACGCCTAGTTCACCGACTAGGTTCTTATTCCTATATTCAGTCCCGCCTAGGCCGACTTTTACAACACTGCTTGGATGAGATAGTACAGCAAAAGATAAATACTTGGAATTGAGAAGAATATAATAACATCGAAAAAATGTGTTTTTATTATGCATAACAGGCTGTGGGATTTGGTAATTCTGGCCATTGACCCCCCTTTTGTTTTGTGGGTCCTATGGGGCTGGCCAGTATTGGTGATCACTAGAATATGGATGCATGTTATACTTGCTTCAAGCAATTAGGTTGTACTTGGAAAATTTCTTGAGAAAAATAAGGTTTTGAGTGATTTGATTGTCTTAAAATATGAAAACTTCAAAAGGAGAGAAACAGCTCTTTTTTGCATCTTGAGAAACCAAATGGATGGCAAACAACCCATGTGCCTTCATCAAATATTCAACTTTTTGTAATTATTATTTTTTGTTTAAGGTTTTGTATGCTTGAATCAAGCTCTTGTAAGTTGTAATTATAATTTATTAGATCTTGACTTAAACATTACCCAAACACCTCCTATATGTCCACTTTTGACTAAAGAGTCAAATGAATAATAGTTCAGATTCAAAACTGGTAAAACAGATTAAAACATGAACTAAACAGGACCCATGCGCCTTCATCAAATATCGAACTTCTTGTAAGCATTATAATTTAAGGTCCTGCATACTTGAATTAAGCTCCTGCATAGTTGTACCCAAATGCCTCCTATCTGTCCACTTTTGACTTTTAAGAGTCAAAGGCCTATAAGTTGAGTTTCGAAATTGGTAAGAACAGTTTAGCATCTAGAGAGAAGATTGACAAATTCATTAAACTGTAGAAACTTGTTGTAGATCGAATGCTTTTGGAACAAGGAAACCAGAAACATCTATGCAGTTTTGTGTTTGAACAATATTAGGTTTGACCTTTCAGAATTAAGAGTGGACTTTAATTGGCATGACTTATGTTGGCTTACATTTCATTTTCCTCCTGCTTCTAATAGGACTCCTGCTTTGTTTTAGCCTTTACCGGTAGTTAATAGACACTTTGTTTTGTGTTTGGATCAGCGGCAAAGGAATTCTAGCCGAGGAAAGACTCGACATTGTTATTATATTCTGCATCGAACTCCTAAGCATGCTGGATATCCAGACATCCAAGAGATGAAGAGAATGATATATATCTTGTATCAGTGAATTATGAAGAGAACATGAGTGATTCCTATGTAAATCATGTTTCATTCTTGCAAACTTCGATCCCAATCTCTTCACCTTCTCAACTTTGGTAACATCAGACACATTTGGCTTCGTTTTATACGAACCTAATCGCATACCCGAGTTCAATGCATTCTTTCTCCCTGTATTGTGTGTATAGTTGAGTCTTAAAAGTAAAACCGTGTGGTTCCTTAGTTAGACGACTGAAAAGACAAACCACTTGTTTAGACATGCTCGACGCGTTGGGTTGGGTGACTATTAAGAATTATAAATTAAGTAAAAGACAACTTCACCCCTTTAATAATCAACTTAATTGTTAATGTAAAAAGACAACTTCACCCCTTTACTACCTTTATTAAGTTATTATACAATATGCATTATATGTTGTAATTACTTAAATTTAGTTGGAATTCTTTCCTCATGCTTTATAATATAGTATAGATAGATAAATTAAGTAGTTTAGAGTTATATTTGTTCCAACGTCCTAAGGTATTTGGACTAGGAATTAAAATGGGTTGAAAAGAGTAGGAAAGGGATTAAAATTGATGGCATTAAAGTAGTATGAATGGGATTAAGTTGAAGGGCTTAAAGTAATATGAAGTTATGAACTATGATTAAATTAATGGGCTTATTTAAGTTCTGGTATTAAATTTCGGTGGGTTTTACTTTATACTTTGATAGTATGAATTTAAGTAATAACATTGCTTTCTTTTTTATTATCTATATATATATATAAAAGAAAAGACTTTTGCTGACGTGGCGTGTAATGGAGGCCCCAACCTTGTGCCACGTGGCATCATAATGGAGAGTTTTTGGTGTTTTTGAATTGTTTTCTTTTTTAATTAAATTGAGTTATTTTAGGAAAAAAGAATTTAAACATAAATTTAAAATTTTATCTCTCATATTTCCTCCTATAACTTTTAAACGTTTATATCTTTAATATACGGGATTTTTTAAAGAAAAAAATTACACCGAATTAACGAGCGTTTTATTATCTTTCCAACGAGTACCATAGTGCTATATAAAAAACGGAGAAAAAATCTACTATTTTTTGTGGGGTTTCGTTCATACAGGAAAAAAATACACAAAGTGTTCATGTTATCACGTAAAATTAGATTTTGTGGGGAATATGAGTTATTACTGATTAGAATACTATGAACATGCAATGATTAGAAGATTTTGTAGTTAGTTAACTTGAGCCATTTGTAATAGGTTATCACGTAAAATTAGATTTAGCAACCCCGGGACCCTCCCGGGGTAATCAGCTAGTTATTAATATTGGGGAAAGATCCGGTACAAATAGCTTTTTTGGTAAGAACTGTGAGAATCAAAAGAGGGTATTTTTTTTTAATTTTTTTTTTAAATTTTTTTCCCCCATATTGTTAAACATGTATTATAGTATTGAAAACTAAAAAAAAAAAAAAATTGGTGTAGAGTAATTACATAATTACTCTAGTGTAAACTAATGTATTTACCTTAATGACGTAATTACACTAAATTTTTTTTTTTTTTGTATTATTCATCTGGAAAGAATGTTTAAGCACATGGAAAAAAAAATTCTAAAAAAAAAATAAATTTTTTTACCCCTTTTGATTCTCACAGTTTTTACAAAAAAACTATATGTATTTGATCTTTACTCTATTATTATTATTATTATTATTATTATTATTATTATTATTATTATTATTATTATTATTATTATTTATTATTATTATTATTACATCTTTTATACAGAATTTAGGTGGTTCACAGCGGACTAAACATTTATTGAGCTACAAAACGTTTAATAACCTGATACATTCTGTTGTCACTTGTCACGAGTTTTTGAAAAAAGGTAAAAATGTGTGAAGATAAATAAAAATATATGAAACATAGATGAGGGTGTAAGGTTTGTTGTGATACATCTAAGACCGAAATAAATGAATAAGCTGTACTTGCGAGATTAAAGAGTAAGATCATCTTCAACGGGTGACTTACAAACCACCCATACATACCTCTCCTCCACATCGGCAACAATGAGTTGCCACATTCTCAACGCGGGTTAGAGGTGCTCTAGAGTTCAAAAGGAATAGATAAAAAGGCAATTGAACATTTGACCTACCTAAATGGGTCGAGCTATTTAGATCAGTGAAGTTATGAAATGTAAAAGCATTATAGATCGAACATTTTGAACTACTTAAATATGGGCTAAGCTATTAGATCAATAAATTTACGGATCCGCTTTATCACATAAATATATCATATCTTCTAAATTAAAAATAACTACATGATATGTACACAAATCAATTTATTGACATCGTGACAATTTATAATATAGACATAATAATTTATTTTGTCCACAAATCAATTCATTTGGATATGTCCAAATGCAGTTGAAGTCGGGCTCTTTTATAAATCAAACTAGTGGTGTTTTGAGCTTCATCATCGTTCTTTGCTTTAGTTAGTTTAACTTTAATATATCGAACAAAAGTGTTGGGAGGTCACGTGGTCCAATAAGTAATCTCTACGTGTGGTCCGTGCATCTTAGCAATCGGTTACTATTCATCTGTCTCTTCTTTAATATAGAAGAGAATAACATGAAGCTTATGAATTGAAGATTACAAGATTGTGGAATTTAGGAAGAAGTTTTTATCGAATCTGAGTCTTATCTTCTGGTTTATTTCAGCTTTGACTATAGGAGAATAATAATAATAATAATAATAATAATAATAATAATAATAATAATAATAATAATAATTATATTATTATTATTATTAGCGTGAGTCATGGGTCCACTTTAGGTTTCTAGGGCTTCTTCTATACTTTATATATTGTAATCCTTATTGAATCAATCAATTTTACCATCTTAAATTTCAGCAATAATCATTAATCAATTGAACAAAGTGGCAAAGTACAAACCTTTTGAATTTAAGGGCATGTTTGGATAAACTTATTTGATTCAAAAAGGACTTTTGGTTAAAAGGACTTATTAACTTATGACTTTTTAAAAAGGAATTTTCAGAAAAGTGTTTGAATTAGCTTATTTGGTGGGGAAAAACAATAAGTCAATAAGTTATTTTGTAAAAACTGTTTGTTTAACTTATTCTTATTCAAGTAAAATGACCAAAGAGGATATAAGGATGGTAGGTATAAGGATATAAGGAAGGAATGTAGGCATATATCCATCAATAAGTTATAAGGAGATTCAAAAAGTCATACATTCCTTACTTTTCCAAAACAACTTATTATAGGTAAATGGAAATTTAAAACGTTAAGGGGCTGTTTGGTAAGCCTCTTAATGAGACTTTTAACCATTCAGCGCTGAAAGATTCAGTATTAAGCTCGTTTGTTTCAACTTCTGAATGGAATGGTTAAGGCTGAACCATTAAGATTTGGGATGTTGCTGAACCATTAAGCACTGAACTAAGTTGAACCTTAATGAGACTCTCTTATCAATGTGGGACAAGAAAATTAATAGTTAAGAGGTTCAACTTAATGATTCAGCACTTAACCATTCAGACCTCTTAATGATTCAACACTTAATCAACCAAACAGTCACTAAAACACTATCATTTGCCAAACATTTTTTTTAGCTTATTAACTTTTTAGAAAAGTAATAAGTTACAAAGAGGTGAAAATAAGGAGAGCCAAACATGCTCTAATAGTTCGAATGTTAAATTGTGAATTAATGGAACACATTATTGAGTCTATTGACAATAACTATTCAATGTTGATTGGTGATGGCCATTTGATCAAACGACTTAATGAGATGAAAGACGTAACACACATTACCAATCACTCAAGCAACTAGTCAATAACCAATACATATTACTTTAACACACTATGTTAATCTATTTTTGAACGAGAAAAACACCTAATGAGATGAAAGACATAACACACATTACCAATCACTCAAGCAACTAGTCAATAATCAATACAGATTACCATCCCTTGTCCCTTGAAATCTGATAATTGAGTTAAATGACAAATGGGTTTAGGTTGGCAAAACTAAAATGGTTATTGGGTTTGTTTAATCGGGTTGGTTTTAACATTTATGTTTAAAAGGTTATAATAGGTTTTAAAATGTTATTGGGTTTTAAGCTTTATATATTTTTTGTTTTAAAATAATTTTAGATATAAAGTATATATTATCTTTTAAAAAAAAATTGGTCCCCAAGAAAAAAAATAGGCTTTATACTTAACATCCCCTAACCTGTCATTCCCACCCTTTTGCATTATATTTGATGACTGACGAAACCCCATTAATCGAAATTATTATCAGCATCCATTCCCTGCTACTTTACTTTGCGGTCATCAGTCGCTCCCTCATGATCGACCTCTATGTCCTATAGAACCCGACGGGGTCCCTATATTTTGGTTTTGCGATGCCAACATTGAACATCACCAAGGAAAATAAGCTAACTTTAAAACACATACTCTAAGAAATCATTGACTAACATACACATATTCCTCGTTTCCTAACTACTTTGTTCAAATGTGCACAAACATGGTTTTTCGTTCTAGTAGCACCATCATGTATAGTTAATTTGCTTCTTATGGTTCTTGCTTTAAAGTAACGACTTTTTATTAATCCTTTACTTAACCCTTGTATGAAATCACAAATCGAATCCTATTATTGGACTTAGGCGAAAAGAAAATTTCGACAACCTAACTTGGAAAAGACAACATGCATAACTAACATTAAAAGAAGTTTGAAATGATTAAAGATGTTTATTTGTTTGAGAGGAAGAAGACAACGACAATGGCATGTGCATTTTTTTTTAAAACGTTACATTTAAAATTGTAATACAAGTATGCCATTAGCTATTTGTATAAGTAATTATATATGTATTATTGAAGACTTTGGTGAATAGTGCCAGCCCCTCTCCCATTGGTTGAGAGGGGCGGTGGTCTTTATATTTTTTTTTTTTTTAAAACCTTGGTAAACCATATATATTAATGGTTTGAGTTGAAAACATAAGTGTGTTGGTGGTTGAGTGGTTATGTTGTGTGGGTTGGTTGTGCAAGGTCCCAAGTTCGATTCTTGGGGAGGCGGCTTGGTGGTTTTTTTTTTTTTAGACTTTTTTTTTTTTTTTTTTAAACTTTGTTATACCATATATATTAATGGTTTCAATTCATAAACAAAAGTGTGTTGGTGGTGTAGTGGTATTGTGGTGTGGTTTGTTGTGCAAGGTCCCAAGTTCGACTCCTTGGGGGAGGCGGATTGCTGGGTTTTTTTTTTTTTTTTTTAAACTTTGTTAAACTATATATATAAATGGTTTCAAATGAAAACATAATGTGTTGGTGGTGGAGTGGTTTGTGGTTTGGTTTAGTTGTCCAAGGTCCCAAGTTCGAGTCTTGGGGGAGGTGATTTGGTGGGGTTTTTTTTTTTTAAACTTTGTTAAACAATATATATTTATGGTTTCATTTCAAGAGACAAGATGTGTTGGTGGTGGAGTGGTTTGTCGTGATGTTTTCTTAGCCAACGTCCCAGGTTCAAACCTTTGGGGAGGTACTTTGTTTATTTTTCCATTTTAACAAGTGTTTTTTGTTTTTTAAATATTACATCAAAGTCAGTGACAAAAAAAGACGTAATTATTATACCTAAACAATACGGTGACCGTCAATGTCCGGAAATGTATTACTTAAATCCAATACAAACTTTCGTCGGTTTAGCGCGCCGCAACGCACGCGGAAGTAATACTAGTTACCTTTAATTAGTAGTTTTGGTAAGCTTTTTTTCATTATTGATAGATTAACTTTTTACAACAAAATAAAGATGATGCGACCACCTTATAGTTTAAACGTTACAAACAAATTATCTATGTTACCTTATTAAGGAGGAGGCATGTCTACAATAGTAATTATACACAAATTTTAAGATGAGATATCAAGAGACTCATGCTTTAACATATATATGTCATGTAAAAGTTCCCCATAATACCCCTTATTGCATTATCACTTGTACTATAACTAAAACTATAAGGTAGCATAGATAATTAAAGAGGAACTTGAAGTTGAGAAGGAGAGAGACTAACGACCATTCGAATACTAATTATCAACTTGCTAGATCTTATAGGGAATGTACATAGCCCATTCATAACAGTTATAGTTACAATAGGTAATTTGTTTGTATAACACGCTCATTAGAAAAAATGTTGCTATCTATTTTTTTTTCTTTTTCACACATTGCCACCTTACACTTTCTTAGCTTTAGCAACTTTAAATCCTTGTATGCAATTTGTTTCTATCTATAACAGAAAAATGCCAAGGGGAGAAAACCAAGATTGAAGACCTACATCAATCTTGGTAGAAACATGATATCAAAATATAATCTTACATTAATCACTCTCTTGCTTACTACAACTAAATACGTACCTAACCAATTGTATGTTGGAAACATTTAACAGTCGCTTATAAAATGTATGGTGGCAAAACCATGATGTCAATCGATTTCGTAACCATAACCATAATTTATAGTTAATTGATCAGAGCTTAACCATACCATCGGTTAATTGTTTGTTTGTTCGTTTTTGTTAACTAGGCTAATTTGGTTATGGTCCAGTTAATACGGTTATCTGATCACGCCCTAACCTTAAAAAACATTGTGGTTATTGCTCAAAACTAAACCGACCCTCCTTTGCACAACCCTAGAATCACAAATTTAAGTGTTATGTCCCGCTGCATCGCGCGGGCACCATACTAGTTTTTAGTTAAATCTTACTAGCGGTATTGACGGACACGCATTGCGCGGATTCAAAAAGGCTTTGTGTTTGGTTTTAAGGTTACTTCATTTTGGACATTTTATCGTTGAGTTTAAATAAGTTTCGTCACTCTTGTTTGTGACGCATGAATTACATTTCCATGTTCATATAATGGAGATTAAACAAAGCACATGTATTAGACATAAAGTAGATGAAGTGGCTATTTTTAATATACAAATACTAGCTTTTATTCTGGGAGTGTCGCGGGGTTGAAATATCTAATATAACATAATAAAATATCTAATATGACAACATAATTAATGATTTGCCAATACATGATTAATGAATAATAATAATATTTATTTTAAACAAATTTCTGCCATAAGTTCTCATATTCAAATATAAAAAAAGGAATCTATGCCTATGAAGTTATGTTTATCGTTTGTGATTATTAGTAGAGTAAAATATATTTGAAAACAAAACCCCACAAAAATAGTTGTTTTTTTCTCCGTTTTTTATATAGCATTATGGTACTCGTTGGAAAGATAATAAAACGCTCGTTAATTTGGTGTAATTTTTTTCTTTAAAAAATCTCGTATATAAAAGATATTAACGTTTAAAAGTTATGGGAGGAAACATTAGAGAGAAAATTTAATTTTGTTTTTAAATTCTTATATTTTCCTAAAATAATTATAATATATATAGATTTATTAAAAAAACTCAAAAATTAAAAAATTCTACATGATGCCATGTGGCACATTCAAGGAGGGGTTGAAGCCTCCATTGAATGCCATATCATCAAAGTTCAATTCTTTTATTATAAGTTATAGATTATAGATTATAGATATGCCTCTGTCAATACTAAGCCGTATTTTTTTAGGTTTTCACTTTTTTTTAAATTGCTATTTATATTTTCATTTATGGGGTTTTCACCGAAAGTGTGATTTGAAATCGTACTGAAACTCGTATAATATAGGCGCCTCTTATTTGCACCTGTTTAAAACTTATTTGCACCGGTCTACAGCTCGTAGAGGCCTCTACGAGCTGTAGAGGGAACTCTACTGCTCGTAGAGGTCTCTACTGCTCGTAGAGGTCTCTACTGCTCGTAGAGAACTCTGTCAGATGTGGTCCATGATTGCCAATCATTGATAACCATTTAATGACACCTCTACTGCTCGTAGAGGCCTCTACGAGCATTAGAGTTTCACTTGAATTGTTTTCCCTTCGTTTTGGATGGCATGAACATAAAAAAACTGAACAAATATTACAAAAAAAAAATTATTATTATTATTTTAAGTTATTACTATTATTTAAAAAAAATAACAATGTGTGTTCTTCTACAACTCGTTGCACATTTAGTTTTTAATTTTTTATGTGTAAGCGGTTTTTTGTTTCAGTTGTCGTCTCGATAAGCGTGTAAGCGTATAACAAACATTTATATAAATAAACACACAAATATAAGCAAGCATTTCCAAACATAATATACGAAAATATAATAATAATATAATGTAAACAAGTGTACTAGCATACATCATATCAAAATAACACTACTGAGGGGGCGTCTGCTGCGTGGTGTCAACAGGCGGCGGCGGCTGCAGCGAGGACGATCCAGGCTCCTGGGAGGACGACCCAGGCTGCTGGGAGGACGTCCTGGCATGGGTGCCTGCACCAGGCAGTGATAAAAGGTCCCAAACCGTCATGCGCACGCCTCTCCTGCTCGCTCGCAAACAGCACACTGAGAGCCTGATCCACTCCCTGCCGCCACTGACGCGCCGCCGCAGCCTCATCCGCCATCTGCTGCCGCCACCGACGCCGCAGCCTCATCTGCCATCTGCTGCCGCCACTGACGTGCCGCCACAGCCTCATCCGCCATCACCCGTAGCTGCTCTGCAAGCGTAGAAGGCAACCTCAACCCCCGAAAAACGCGTGCCGGATTCTGCCAGTCCTGAGGATCAGGCACGGGCCCCGGGATCTCCACCTCTTCACCACCCTCCACCTCCGGCTCTGCCACGTCCACCATCTCTACCTCAACATGCCCCTCGTGAAAGCCACGATGTACCAAAGGTTGTGGCACATACTCCGGTTCACCATGCTTCGTAACCATATAGTATGTGGGTGGGCGCTTCCTCGTCTTATTCTTATCCGCCATCTGCATATTTTTCATTGATTCCAGATCTAACGGTCCGCAACACAAAATTATAATATTATTAATAACAATAAAATAATAATAATAAATAAATAAATAACGGCATTACTTAGGCGGCATGTAGTGTCCCTCTAATGGCCCACCATCGGTGGTATACTCGTGGTATCGTAGACCATCGACTCACCATCCTCGTTATCGCTTTCCCGGATATAACCTCTGGCTCACCATGCTCACTATCGCTTTCCGGGACGCAACATACGCCAAACCATTCACACGAAGATATTGTGTTACGAACTGGTTACCGGATGGTATTTTCGCCGGAGAAATTCCGGAACCGTCGGAAAAAAAATTGAAATTTTGAGGTATGGACTAAAAATCGTGCATGGTTGATGGTTTAAAGTGCTGAAAGAAAACTCTACCAGTCGTAGAGGTCTCTACTGGTCGTAGAGTATGCATATAAATGCTCACAACAACCAGACCTCTGCAGCTCATAGAGGTCTCTACTGGCTGCAGAGGGGTGATTTCACTGAAATGTCGGTCTGATACTCGGATACGTCGTACTTTCTAACCCTATACCACTCGCAGAGGCCTCTACTGGTCGTATAGGGTTTAATTACATCTCTACTGCTCGTAGAGGTCTCTACGACTCGCAGAGCTGACTGACACACCTGTATACACTCTGAACATTGAATGTTCTATGGGCCTCCATCTCTACGGCTCGTAGAGGCCTCTACGAGTCGTAGTAGGGTTAGGTTTTTAGGGCAACAAAGCTCTACCACTCGTAGATAGGGCTGGCAATGGGTAACCTGTTAAGACACGATAAGACCTGTTTCACTGAAAAGTACACTATTTGATTTTTTGACTTTTTTTAATACTTAGAATTAAGAGGCAAAAATCTTTCATTTCCCTTTTTTGGTACATAAAACATAAAACTGTGTTATAAACATGAGTTATAAATGAGTTAAACGAGTCGTGTTCATATTTAGAACTTGATTTGTTCGCGCGCGTCAGTAGTAGAGTTTTGTGGTTTCCAATGCTCTGACACCTCTACTGCTCGTAGAGGCCTCTACAAGCAGTAAAGATGTCTAAAACCCTAAAAAACCTACAGGTGTAAATAACATCACCCATAATATATTATGTGACCAACCCGATCGAAGACAAACCCCAAGTGAGTGAAATTACTACCCGTATTGATATAAAACGTCGTAGTGAATTTATGTCCCGACCTGTAATAAATATTGAAGAAGACAAAAGAGTCAAATCATATGGTTTGATCATCTTTAGCCGTTAAACTCCACGTTCTCAAGAGATAATTTGCTCGTTAAACCATCAGGTATGAGGTATCTATCAAGTTTTCCAAAATATCCAAAAGCACTAAATATATAAATACATAATTATTTTGTAATTTGTCTCACAAACCTCAGCAGCATATATACCCAAAAAATATAATATCATCGGTCTTAATGTCTTATCTCCACCATTGAATATATTTCCTCCGACCGGTGATGCGATGTATCTCGTAGTAATGATATATTGAACTTTCATGTCCTTGGTATCACTAGAATACACATGTTATAATATAATAATTACATATGCAAAAATACCAATACTATAAATTACCATGTAGGCTCGTTGACATGTAATACAACACGACTCCCTTTTTTTTTATTGGAATAATAGAAATGAACAATCATAACTATTGACTATTGGTCAATAACAGTCCTAACTACGAAAATTACCAATAGTGGTCCCAACTTTCGACATATTGGAATATAATGGACCCAAACTAACGGAGGTCTAACTCCGTTAGTGTGGTGCTGACGTGACATCCTAGGTGGCAAAATGATCCTACGTGGCATCCCTAGGTGGCAAAATGATCCCACGTGGCATCCTATGTGGCAAAATGATCATACGTGGCATCATACGTAGCATGCCACGTCAGCACCACTAACGGAGTTAGACCTCCGTTAGTTTGGGTCCATTATATTCCAATACGTCAAAAGTTGGGACAACTATTGGTAATTTTCGTAGTTAAAACTGTTATTGACCAATAGTCAATAGTTGGGATTATTTATTTCTAGGGGAAATGGAATTTAATAATCCCAACTTTGGGGGGTTGGAAGGCAACAGTCCCAACTTGAAAATTGTAACACAGCAGTCCCAACTTGTCAACATTTTTATTCTAATGGTCCCAGACTTAACTCAGTTAGTTTTTCCAGTTAAGTGCCACGTAGGCATCCTACGTGGCAGTCCAACTTGGCAAAATCTGTCTATCTGTCAAAAAAAACGTGGGCCCCACAATGACACTTGTTTTTTCAATTAAAAAAATCTTTTAATATTTAAAAAATCTTTTAAATAATGTTTTATTAACTTTTATATATAATATATATAAACATATTATATATACACACATATATATATCATCATCATCTTCACCACAACCACCTTCCACCACCACCGTCACCCACCTGCCACCACCGTCAACCACCTTCCGCCACCACAACCACCTTCCACCACCACCACAAACACCACCAAAACCCTCTTTCTACCCCCACCCTTTTCTCAAACACACATAATCATCCCCACCACAACCACCTTCCACCACCACCACAAAACACCACCAAAACCCTCCAATTTCTGAAACCCTAACCCTAATCATCCTCTGCCTTTGATTATAATCATCCCCACCAACCACCTGTAAAATTAGGGTTTTCCCCCAAATCGATTGCACCTGTAAAATTAGGGTTTTCCCCCAAACCCTCTGCCATTGTTAAGACCCGACGAAGGAGGAAGACGAAGACAGAGGAGGAAGACGAAGACAGAGGAGGAAGACGAAGGAGGAAGACGAAGACAATGAAGGTACCAGAGGAGGAAGACGAAGACACCGACGAAGACACCACCACCGTCTCTCTCTCTCTCTCTCAGCTCTTTCTCTCTCTACGTTCTCTCTCTCTCAGCTCTTTCTCTCTCTACGTTCTCTCTCTCTCTCAGCTCTTTCTCTCTCTGTGGTGGTCGGTGGGTAGTTGGTTGTGGTGGCAGGTGGTTGGTGGTGATGGTTGTGGTGGTGGTGGTGGGGGGGGGGGTATCAGATTAGAGAGAATATATGTGTGTGTTTTATGTGTATATATATTGATAAAAAAAAACTTAAATAAAAAAAAACACTTTCATTGTGGGCCCATATGTTTTTTGCCAAGTGGGACAAATTGGCCACGTCAGACGCCACGTGGCAGTCCACGTCATCACTTAACAGAAAAACTTAACCTCAGTTAGTCTGGGACCATTAGAATAAAAATGTTGACAAGTTGGGACTGCTGTGTTACAATTTTCAAGTTGGGACTGTTGCCTTCCAACCCCCCAAAGTTGGGATTATTAAATTCCATTTCCCCTTTATTTTACAATCCCTATAATCCATTTGTTTGAAAAAAATGCATTACTCTCTATACGTGTTACTGTAACACCCTGTTTTGATTAGGGCTGGCAATTTCAGACACGAGCACGAATACCTGACACGAACCTACACGAATTTAACAGGTACAGGTATGACCGTAACGGGTTTCGTGTCCTAAACAAGTAGACATGAAATATACCTGTTAATTTTCGTGTCTAAACAGGTTAAATACTCGTTTACCTGTTTAGTACCCGTATAAGCAGGTGTTGTCGTGTCTTATCGTGTTAACTTGGTATAAACCGGTATTATCGTGTATTATCCTGTCTTATCGTGTAAACCAGGTATAAAACAGGTTTGTGTTCGGGTATTGAAAAAATGACACGATAAATTATCGTGTCGTGTTCGTGTCTTAACAGGCTATATTGTTTCGTGTTCGTGTCTTAACAGGTCGGGCATACACGATTTGTCAGCCCTAGTTTTGGTGACCAAATAGAATAGAGATATTTATGAAACTTATATTGTTGAATGATGAATTGCATGACTTTTATTCACTATGTGAGATCGAGTCGAGCATTTAGTATTATAAGAGGTCGTTTTAGTAATAACAATAAAATATATTATATTTAAACTCTACTCCGTTTCTAACGAAACTTGGGTTAAAACATAAAAAAAAATGAGCTCATCTTAAAAGTATATTTAAAATTTTATAAAACATTATAGTTTAAAATTTATATAAGAAAAATAGTGAAGTACCTAAATTAATTCTTATAATATAATAATATAAATTTAAAAATAAGACCATGTGTAGTGTAGGGGGTTAAATATAACGCCCCTGATTCTGATTGTTCCACGTGGCAGCTGAGTCAGCATAGGGCTTGAAGTGAAAAGGGGGTGTAGTGGTAAGGGGAAAATATAATGTCCCTGTTTCTGATTGGTTGTTTATTTTATTATTATTTTTAATTAATAAACTCAAAATAATTAAAATAAAAGACAAATAATATAAAAAAATTACAAATAATATTACAAACACACAACTAATATTAAAAAAAAGTTACAACTAATATTAAAAAAAGTTACAAATAATATTAAAACACACTCCTAATATTAATTTAAACATTACCTTTTCCTAAATTACTTATTTAAACACTAGATAATCCTAAACTACTTATTTAAACATTACATAATTAATCCTAATTTTCTCCCCTATGGAGAGTAATTATCCCAGTCCTCGAGTGTGTATTCCGGCGGGGACACGGAACGATCGCTATCGCGACCATCGGATCTCGCATCCGAGCGGATCTAGCAGTACTCACGAGGAGGGGAATAATTGTAGAAGCGTTCCTCTTCCTGTGCAGACCTTAGTGCTTCATACTCCTCCTCAGTGGGCTCCCGGGGAGGAGAAGAAAACACTGGTGCACGACGTCTCCGGCAAGTGTATCGCCGGAGATTGGACGGTTCGGCAAGATCGTTTGGATATCCACCACCCATAACTGGTTTGTAGTGTAGTTTTAAAAAAATTGTAGTGTAGTTTGTAATGTTTATGTAGTTTATATATAGGGTTAGGATACTTTGAGAACCAATGTGAGTTGTGAGAACCATATGAACCACTTTTTGACCATTGATCTTTGTCATCCAATGGTTGAGATTCATTGTTGTGTTTGTTTTGTCTTTTTGTGGGATGATAAAATATAATAAGATTTTTTGATTAAAATAATAGGGCTTAAGGGTAGTTTAGTAAAATACACCATGAGAGAGAAGAAGAACAAATATAATATTATATTAATATTTTATTTAAAATATTTATCAAATCAGATTTTTTTTACTTATTTTTTAAATTCTGATTTACTTTTTTAAAATACACCACTAACTTCAATCAATTACACCAGTGTAAGAAAACGAAAAACATAACCAAAATTACAAAATCTTGCAATAAAACTTGCCACTAATCAAATACACCAGTGTAAGAATACGAAAAACATAACCAAAATACAAATCCACAGAAAACATAAGAAACCTACATCTAAACTATCTTGTCCACTAACTCAAGCAATTACACCGGTGTAAACTCTTCAACAAATCAGATCCTGGTCTGCACAAAACATAACTTAAATCAATTTACACCAGTGTATAAAAGGAAACAAAGCACCAATGTAACCATTCAAAACGGGGCAAAAAAAGTTTTCGACACGAGTGTTAGTTTTCGATACCAATGTAACATACTATTGTACACCAACGACACCATATACAAAATAGATTTAACCTAGGGTTTGTTACACTTTATTATTAATAATACTACTAATTAAAAAAAAAACTTACCGTCTGAGCCACCATCACCGTCTGAGCCACCACCCTGGTCTGAGCCACCACCACCACTGAGCCACCACCCCTCCTCAGCCACCACCAATTTACACCAGTGTATCAAGGGCCTGTTTTCATGGTCATGGTAATAATAATAATAATAATAATAATAATAATAATAATAATAATAATAATATTACCTGTGAAATGTCGGAAACCACCACTCAAACCACCGCCGAAACCACCCTCAGCCACCACCGCCTTCAAAACCACCCCGAAACCGCCCCCCTGTTTCAGAACCATCGTTGAAGCCACCGTCTCCTTCACCCGATCTGTTTCAGAACCACCCACCGTCATCTGTTTCTGTTTCTGAAAAAACCATCGTCAGATCTGTTTTCTGAAAAACCCATCATCGAACCATCGTTGAGCCATCGTTGAAGCCATCGTTGAAACCGTCTTCAAAACCCTCCCCACCGTCTTCAAAACACAGATCCACCACCAAAAAACCCCAAAAACCCCGTCAGATCCACCACCAACCACCGGTCCACCATCAACACCGTCGCCACTACCCACCGTCACCACCACCCGTGTCGTCGTCTTCTGTTTCCTGTTTTTTTAGAAAGAAAGAGAGATAGAGAGTGACGGTATGTGTGTGTGTTTTAGAGAGAGAAACGATGTGAGAGAGAGAGGAGAGGAGAGGAGAGACTGTATGTGTGTGTGTTTTAGAGAGAGAAAGGAAGTGAGAGAGAGAGAAGAGATACTGATTGTTTAAAAAAAAACGTTTTTAAAGATTGTATGGTGGGGTGTGGGTGGGGTGGGGTGGAGTAGGGTGGAGTAGGGTGGAGTAGGGCAGGGGTGTGTTATTTGACTAAAATGCCCTTCATTATAATAATGTTAAGTGGGTTACGTGTCGCATTATTATTGAGTTAGGGGAGTTCTCAAATTCTCGCAACTCAGGGGAGTTCTCAAAATATCCGGATCCTATATATATATATATATATATATGTATATATATATATATATATAGGGTAAGGATAATGTGGAAACCCTAGTTATATGGTGAACTCTGGAAACTCTGACTTCCCAATTTTTTTTTTGAAAAAAATAGGGCATGTAATATACATGATTTTAAGCATTTTGAGCCAAAAAATAAATAAAAGCGCCGAGTAGTTTTTTTTAAAGAAAGTTTTGACTAACACATGTTAAGCGAAACTAACACGTGTTAACCATTTTTTACCCGAAGACGGTTTTTTTTTTTTAAAAACGGTTCGGCGCTTTTTCGATTTTTTTGGCCCAAAATACTTAAAATCATGTATATTACATACCTTAAAATTTTCATAAAAAAAGTCGGGAAGTTAGAGTTTCCAGAGTTTACCATATAACAAGGGTTTCCAATATAACCCTATACTATATATATATATATATATATATATATATATATATATATATATATAGGGTAGGGATCCTAAGAGAACTAACCCCTATTTGAGAACTGAGAGAACCATTCTGGGCCACACATTTCATATAAAGGCAAAAAAAAAAAATTTTTTTTTTTTGCTTTAATCGCACATTTTTATGCAAGGAAATTTTTTTTTTTTGATTTTTTTTTCATTTATACATATGTGTATATGTCAATTATACATATGTGTATATAGCAATTATACATATGTGTATATAGCATTTTTCAGCTATACATATGTGTATCTTTCAGTTATACATATGTGTATATTGCATTATACATATGTGTATAATGCAATTATACACATGTGTATACTGAAAAAAAATACAAAAAAAATAAAAAAAAAAATTTCTTACATATAAAGCAGCGATTTTTGCAAAAAAAAAAAAAAAAAAAAAAGCTGCGTTTGGAGGAGATGGCCAAGAAGGCTGAGGAGGAAGCGGCAGCTGAAAAGCTGCGTCTAGAGAAGGAGAAAGCCGAGGCGGAGGCCAAGGCTAAGGCTGTTGAGGAGGCCACAAAAGTTGCCTCCAAGCAGGTGATGCCTGAAAGTTCTCCTGTTGGTGGTGGTGATACCGGGGTGGTGGGTGATATGCCTTCTGGTGGAAGGGCAAGTGTTGAATGGAGTGACTCGAGTTACTCCACGGGCGATGTAATCTTGCGCCCGCACTGGAGTATTCGGGAGAACTCCCGTTTTGCAAATCCTCTTATTGCTGAGGAATTTGTGTCCCAAGTGGTTCCCCCTAAGGAGAGGCTCTATCAGGATAGCTTGCCTCGCTCACAGCTGATCACTGACATCTGTGTTGGGCAAGCGCTTCAGATTGCTGCTATAGAGTCGCTGAAGCGACGCGATGAAGCGTTTGCCCGTGATATTGCTGAGTTTAACTCTAGGAGGTCAGTGCAGGCGCAGAGGGAGGAGAAGCTGAAGTCTGATGTTGAGAGGTACCTGGAAAGGGCGTACAAGTCTGAGGATAAGGTGAAAGCGCTTGAGCGTGATCATGCGCTAGCTCAGAAGAGGTGGACGGAAGCCTGCCAAGTCACTAACCAGAAGATGATGAGGCTTGAAGAGCAGATCCAAGCGCTGAGGAATGAAAATTCCAAGCTGCAAGAGACTGCTGAAGGTCATCAAAAGGTTTTAGCTGATAAGGATTCGGTGGTGGCAGGCTTGCGCTCTGATTTAAATGCCAAAGATCAGGAGCTTGTGAATGCGTCTACCCAGTTGTCTGAGCTGGTGAGTGAGAAAGAGGCTTGGGTGAAGGAGAAGGCGGCGCTGACGGAGGAGAGGGCTTCCTTAGAGGAGTCCCAAACTTTGTCGCAGACTGAGGCGGCGAATGCTAAGAGTCTGCTGGACGAGGCCAACGTTGCGCAGGAGAAAGCCCAGGAGTCTGTTCGCTGGGTGATGACTCAGGGTATCGCCGGGGTAAGTATTCTCCTACCTCTCTGTGTTATTTTTGTATAGGCTCTCTTTTGACTGTTTTATCCCTTGTTTGCAGATTTTTAAACGGTTCTGGAATGAGCCAAATCTCGGCGATCAGGTTGCTGCTATTGCTGCTGCTGCGCGCGCTGTTGGGGAGGCTAAGGGTTTCGACACTGGGTTTTACCATGCGCTGAATGAAGGGCGTATAACTGAAGGTGCGCACCATGGTAAACCCAGGGAGAAGGAGTATGAAGTTGAACTCCTTAAGTTTGAGCAAGTCGAATTCCCTATACTGAAGACGGTGGAGGACTGTAATCAGTATGCTGATCCTGCGGGCGCCCTCCGTTACTTTATTGAGGAATCTGACCGTTTGGGTGGGGAGGCGCAGAAGAAAGCAAAGCAAGCATCTGGTGAAGGGACGTCCGGGGCAACTCTAGAGGGTATGGAGGAGCAGTTGGTGGATTTTGAGGAGTCTGGGGGGGATTAGAGGTGTGTAGGATGGTTTTTGTTTAGTTTCTGTTTTGTAAAGCTTTGGGCAGCTTGAACGCCCCTTTTTGGTTCTATGAAATTTCCAAGTTTATTTTGTATATATCGTTAAATCTTCTTGTGTGATGTGTTTGGATTTGATTATCGAGTCCGGCAATAGTTATGTTTAATATCTATGCCTTGAAGACCCAAGGATCCAATAGTGCGCACAATAAGGTAGGCGTTTGAAAACCTCATAGAGAGCTTTAGAAAAGGACTTAGGCATGTGTAGCCTAAGTGTTTACAAGAGTTATTACATGTAACAGAAACGTAACTGAGCCGCGTTCCACGAGCGCGGGACGGGCGTACCATCGATCTTCTCTAGCGCATAGGCGCCCTTGCCTAAGATCTCCTGAACTCTGTAAGGCCCCTCCCAGGTTGGAGCAAGTTTGCCCTGTTTTTCTGTGTTGGAAGCGCTGTTGTTTCGGAGAACATAATCTACGATGTCAAACTCGTGTAGTTTAACCTTCTTGTTGTAGTAGCGCTCCAACTGACTTTTGTATCTGGCCTCTTTGATGGCGGCGAGTTCTCGTCGCTCTTCAAGTAGGTCCAGATTTAGGCGTAGTTCTTTGTTGTTTTGCCCTTTATCCGCCATGAGTACTCTCACGGGGGGGCATCCGATCTCTGCTGGTATAACGGCTTCGGATCCGTAGGTTAGGCTGAATGGGGTTTCGTCATTGCTGGTTTTCGCGAGAATGCGATTTGCCCATAGAACATGTGGAACCTCATCCACCCATCCGGTTCTTTTGGTTCCGAGTCATTTTTTGATACCTTCGATTATGCTTCGATTTGCTCTTTCGACTTGGCCGTTTCCTTGGGGATGGGCGACTGATGTGAAGACCTGTTGGACCCCCATTTGCGCCAGCCATTCTTGTAAGTGTTGGTCTGTAAATTGGGTTCCGTTGTCGCTTATGATCTGATACGGTAAGCCGAATCTGCATATGATGAATTCCCATATGAACTTCTTGGTGTGGGATCCGTCTATCTTTGCTAGTGGCTTTGCTTCGATCCATTTTGTGAAGTAGTCGATTGCCACTATTAAGAATTTGATGTTTCCTGGTGCTGTGGGAAATGGGCCGACAAGGTCTATCGCCCACTTCTGGAATGGCCACGCCGCTGTGACAGGTATCAAGTCGTTTTTGGGGCGCAAGGTGCTTGGCGCGTGGCGCTGGCAGGATTCGCATTTGCGCAATTCTGCCACTGCGTCTGGGTGCATGCCTGGCCAATAATAACCTGCGTTCATTAACTTGGCAACCACCATTCTGGGCCCGGCATGTAATCCGCAGATACCCTCGTGAATATCTCTGATGAGGAAGGAGGCTTCTTCTTTGTCGACGCATCGCAGTAATGGGCCTAGGTATGATTGTCGGTAGAGGATTCCCTCTGTCAGCTCATAGTGTAGGGCTTTGTGTTGTATTTTTCTTGCGTCCGCCTTGTTGTCGGGTAATGTTCCGGATGTCAAGTATGCTTTTAGCGGCGCCATCCAAGATGTAGTACCAGTTTGGATGACGTTTACTTGTCTTGGCGGGACGGAGGGTCTTTCTTGTAGTTTGATACGAACGTCTTTGGCCATGTGGTCGAAGACCGTTGAGGCCATCTTACTCAGTGCGTCTGCGGGTTTGTTTTCGCTCCGGTTGATGTGGGTGACCGTGCACGAAGTGAATTTGCGCATGAGTAACTTGGCCTGCTGTAGGTATAGGGCCATTGTGGCGTCCCCCGCGTCGTACGTGCCATTGATGTGTCCGGCTACTAACAGCGAATCAACGTGCGCTTCGAGATGGGAGGCTCCCATTTGTTGTGCGATACGCAGTCCTGCTAGTAGCGCTTCATATTCTGCCTCATTGTTTGTTGCGGCAAAATCTAGGCGAATGGCGTACGTGTATTCTTTTTTGTTTGGACTGATTAGGCGTAAACCTACACCTGCACCGTCGCTGTTTGAGGCGCCGTCGGTGTAGAGTTTCCAGCTTTCATCTCCAGAGGTTGGTGGTGCGGGGTCTTGCTCGGCTAAGCATTCTGCAATTTTGTCTGTCGGTATTTCGGTGGCGAAGTCAGCGAGTACCTGTCCCTTGACTGCGGGTCTGGGTTTGTAATTGATGGTGTGTTCACCCAGTTCAATCGCCCATTTTGCTAGGCGACCTGAGGTTTCAGGCTTTCGTAACACATCGCTGATTCTGTAGTCTGTTAGGACGTTTATTGGGTGGCCGTGGAAATACCTGCGCAGTCTGCGCGATGCGTGAATGAGAGCTAGCACTAGTTTTTCCATTGTAGAGTACCTAGTCTCTGCATCTAGCAGGTTCTGCTAATATAGTAGATGGGTGTTTGAACGCCTTTTCGGTCCACAAGGAGTACCGCGCCGATTGCCCTCTCCGTGACAGAGAGGTATAGGGTTAACGGTTCCTTGGGTAATGGTGCGGTGAGAGTAGGTAAATTCATAAGACATTTTTTCATTTCTTGAAAAGCTTTTTCCGCCTCAGGGGTCCAGCGAAAATTACTTTTTTTGAGACAGTTCTTTAGAGTGTCTACAAATGGAAAAGACTTAGAAGCATAATTTGAAAGGAAGCGGTTGAGGGCGACGAGGCGTCCCATTAGTGTTTGGACTTCCTTTATGGATGTTGGTGAAGGCATTCTTTCGATGGCGAGAACCTTGTCTGGATTTGCGCGGAACCTGTCCCGCGTGATAACAACTCCCAGGAATTTTCCTTCTTACATGCCGAAGGAGCATTTGCTGGGGTTGAGCTTCATGCGCACCTTTCGCAGTTGATTGAATGTTTTCTGAATGTCTTCCAGCATGTGGTCCTCGTCCTTGCTTTTGATGACGAGATCGTCGACGTATACTTCCAAGCGTACGCCTATCTCATCAACGAAAGCGCTGTCCATGAGTCGCTGATATGTGGCTCCCGCATTTTTGAGGCCAAAAGGCATTTTGGTGTAGCAGAAGATTCCTGTATCTGTGCGGAAGGCCGTTTTGTCTTCGTCTTCCTTTGCCATTTGGATCTAATGGTAGCCTTTGTAGGCGTCAAGGAAGCATTTGAAGCGGTACGGTGCGAGGGAGTCCACCTTTAAGTCGATTTCTGGTAGAGGATAACAATCTTTTGGACAGGCCTTGTTTAAATCTTTGTAGTCGACGCACATGCGCCATCCGCCCGTTGTTTTCCCTACCATGACTGGGTTGGCTACCCAGGTTTGGTAGCGTATTGGGCGAATAATGCCTGCGTGGAGGAGCTCGTTGACCTGCTCATTCATCGCCTTTGTTTTCTCCGGCCCTATTTTGCGCATCTTCTGGGCGACTGGCTCCACAGGTGAGTTTTCATGGCCCCATTTTACTATTTTACATTTCAGGGGAAATACATGCATCAATACTTGTGTCATTTTCTAGTGTGTGTACATTCTATCATGACTACCATGTGGAACATGAGACATATTGGTTCATGAGCTCACTAGTCCTCGTACAACGTTTACTGTAACCATTAGCTAAACATTTAGCCATGGAACACTTTAATAGATCTATTAGGTTGACACCCCCACTCTTGGTTAGTCGCTCTAACCGGTTACATAAAAAAGAGTGTTAGTATTATACAATACATACATTGTCTTTAGTGTACAATGCGCGAGGCACAACAGTCAAGAGGTTTGGTTATGGGACTCATGGTTTTCACAGTAATCATTTGCTTAGCTAGCTCATGATTGGTCATACACGAATTACACGTTGATTTTACTAGTTACATTCAAACCCGTGAAACTCACCAACATTATTGTTGACAAAACTCGTTATGCATGTGTTTCAGGTAACTAAATGGAGGGCCACAGAGATTTGAGGGAAGGGTTCGAGCAATAACTGCATGGTACCACTTTGATTAGTTTCCCTTGTCAATCTCATGTTGTTTGATTTCGAGAGTACTAGACAATATTCTCTTTTGTTAACGCTATGGTGACGTTTTAAATAATTAATGACAATATCCATCTCTTACGGTGGTACTATTTAAATAAAATGTGTGTTGCTTGAACCTTGTGCTTGAAAACCTTTCGGTCGTCGCATCCCCGTGTTTCCGCCTTGGCGGGGTGTGACAAGTAAGGTGTCTTAGTTTTTACAGACACCTACTTATCATCATTGGGGCACTGTTAAGCGCATTTTACGATACTTACGGGGGACTAGTGCACATGGTTTGACTATTCGGAGGTCTGGTAGATATGATCTTCATGGATATTCTGATGCTGATTGGACTTGTTGCCCCGATGATCGCCGTTCTACTACTGGTTATTGTGTTTTTCTTGGACCTAACCTTATCGGTTGGAGTTCCAAAAAACAACACACTGTTGCTCGATCGAGTACTAAGGCATATTATCAGGCTTTAGCACACACTGCAGCTAAGATTAGATGGATTGGTTCTTTACTATTTGAGCTACGCATTCCTTTATCTTGTCCACTATTTGGTGTGACAACCTTGGGCTACTTATTTTGCAGTCAACCCTGTGTTTCATCAGCGTACGAAACACATTGAGATTGACTTGCATTTTATACGGGAGATGGTGCTTGCGGGATCTCTAGTGGTTCGCTATGTTTCTACTATGTCACAGCTTGCATATATCTTGATCAAAGGGTTGTCTTCGACTTGTTTTGACTCTCTTAGGGTCAAGCTTCACGTTGCATCACCCCGTTCAGCTTGTAGATACCATCACGACATCACCTCCTCTTTAAATGCATCCAAAGTCTAGAAGCAATAAATAAGACCATCCTAAGATATTCTTAATGATGAATGTTTTGGTAAAAAAATATTAAGACAATGTTGTATTCCAAATTTGTATGTGAGGTAGTGTGTTAGAAGATTTTATAAATGTTTTGCAAAAATATTGCTCAAAGTGTTAGTAAAGTGAAATGCTTGTGACAAAAAATATAGTGGACAAATCAATATGCGGAGGAAATAAATAAAAATAGTACTAAATTATGCAAATGTATGACCAGAATATCGCTCGAGATATAACAAGGTAAGATGAACTTGTAAAGTAAAAAAGATGAACACGACATGTACGAAGAAAGCCCTTAATCAATCTAGATCGTCGGCATAAAACCTCAGGATGAGACAACCGCCCATGCCTTGTTTCTTTTATTAAAAATGTTTTTGAATACAAGTCGAGAACTTTGTGTTGATCAAGCTAAGTGTTACAAATACTCGTGAGAGTGAGAGTGTTTGTGAGTAACAGTGATATAATTGCTAAGAGAGTTGTGTGTCCTATTGATCAATCACAAAGCCCCATTTATAATAAAACAAATAACTAACATTCCGATATTTTTGGGATATCTTCGACCGAGTCCTTCATAGTCGTTGCTCTTCAACACATTCTCAATTAGCCGGTGGAGATCAAAACATCCACCAATCGACTTCCACTTTATTCGGTTAGACTTGGTCTTCTCATTTGCGATCTACGATTAATTATTCCTGTAAAAGAGATAATGCACAAAAAATGTAAATCATGTCCAGGATATCAGACCAATCCCAAACTTATCAGAGGGAAATAATTTTCAGAATATTGGTTGGGATACGAACAAAATTTCCATCCCAACAATGAAGATATATTAAAACTTTATCAAGAAAATATTTTGGTAAAATAGGTTAATAATCCACTCTTGCAAATTAAACTAAGCAAACCAAAAAAAAAACAACAAACATGAACAAAATAAATATTACGGACTTACTCTGAATTTTCATTTGATAGATTCAATTGAAGAAACATGCAAGGTCGACCAGTGACAGCACAAAGAACCCTCCAAAATCCAACTCACCACTAGGTTTCGACCACCATGGAGTTGAACACTACAACCGTTCTAAATCTTAGGTCTGTTTAGTGTTGCTGGTGGTGTAGGGCGAGGAGATGAACATAAGGCGAGGGAGAGAGAGAGTGGGAAGAAGACAAGAGGCAACAAGTCTCAGTTAAAGACATGTGGAGGGTTTTAAAAACCCATCCCAAAGACACAACACGTAGTCAAAATAATCCAACATACTGATACGTGGCAAAAAACCAGAGAATCTAATCTCCACCTTTGTTCAAAACCAATAACTATCCAAAAGATGAAAATGCCCCTAACAAATCTGAATATTATGAAAATGTTATAGGCTACTATTCATTTTCCACACTACACCAATAAATATATTTGAATTGAAATGAAATGAAATATTTGAATTTGAATCAAATGAATTGAAATGAGTGAATTGAATTTGAATGCTATCATTTACTTTATTTATCTTTATCTGAGAATATCTAAAACTTGTAAAAGCTTTTGTAATTTTCCTTGATCGTATAAAACATCTAACTTATGCATTTTTCACCCGGGCATAGACATGTACAAAAAACCGGTTGGGGGACCCGAACCGGAAAAAAACCCGGTTTTTCAAACCGGTTAGGAACCGACCCAATGGTTCGGTTTTGCTTCGGGTGTAGGTTTGATAGGTTAGTTAGGTTTGGAAATCGGTTTGTTTTTAAAACCGGGTTTAAAATCGGTTGGGGTAAAAATCGGTTTAAAAACCGATGATAATAAAAAACCGGTTTAAAAACCGATTTTCGAACGTTGGCTAACGATAATATTACCGTTACAGGCTCAAAGTAGCCGGTTTTTTTTTTTGTTTTTTGTTTTTGTATTTTTTGACCCACAATCATAGTACCCCTTAATGTTTAGGATCAATCACACCATCAAAAACACTCTCTAATCTTGCATTCTTCATCTACTTTCTCACAAATCACTCTCTATTTTCTAAGAAAAATAGAATCTTCTCAACAACCAACTCCTCAAAGTCAAACCGGTTCCGTCCAACTTGGTGCTTCTTCATCCCAAGCCACGGTTGTTAAAGTGATTCCAACGAAACGAAACCTCAATGTTTGGAAACACTTTGATTTATGTGTTATGAGTACCGGTCCAAACAAGGCGAGATGCAAATATTGTTCAACTTTTCTTAAATATGATGCTAACTCGACCTTGAAAGACCATGTGGAAAAACGTATTGTAAAATTTTGAAAGAACAAAAAAATTCACAAGGTGGAGCATCGATCACACAAGAAAGAGACTTGTTTGTGTACAACTTGGAAGCGGTTCGCGAAGAAATGGTGAATTTTGTCATACAAGAAACCTTGCCTTACAATCATTTTGACAACCCACGTTTGACGAAGCTTATTCAACGAACACTTCAACCAAGATACACACATGTAAGTCGTGCTACTCTTAGACGTGATTGTTTAAAAAGATGAAAACAAGCAAAAAATGAATGAATTAATTATTTTGAAAATTTAGAAACCGGTGTTAACTTAACAAGTGATGTTTGGTCCGCACCGCACGGTTCACCCTACTCTTATATTTGTGTAGCGTCCCATTGGATTGAACCGTCTTCTTGGCAAATGATGAAACGAACTATTGCGTTTTGATTTTTTGATTACCCTCACACTGGTGCAAATATTTTCCAAATGATTGACAAAGTTATTCAAACGTTTAAGTTAGAAAACAAGATTTTATCAATATCGTTTAATAACGCGTCGAATAATACCGCGTCTATCACACAACTAAAATTAAAATACCAACCTATTTGTGAAGGGTTTTTTTTTCATAGTCGTTGTGTCACACACATAATCAATTTGGCCGTTCAAGATGGTCTAAAATGTATTGAAACACAAAGAGATGGTTTTCGAAGAATGTTACACGATATATATAGCAACAATCAAAGACATGCTAAATATATGAAATTTTGCAAAAGTGTGAATGCCATTTGTTTGGGTCCAAATTGGGATTGTCCAACAAGATGGAGTTCCACTTGTAACATGTTCGAAAAACACGTTTTGCAAAAAGGAAGTTTAATTGCATTTCATAATATTTTGGTTGAGTGGGGGAAAAGCGGCATCATACCATCCTTCGCATTGGAATGTTATTGAAGTTGTTTCTGAAATGCTACAAGTTTTCAAAAAATCAACCACCGCTTTGTCGGGAGTTTATTATCCCACAAGTTGTATAACACTTCACAAATTATATAACATGACTAGAAAATTAGGCGAAATAGAATGTTGAGGTAGCCCATACAAAGAAATGGCGGCAACTATGAAGGAGAAATTTAGATTTTTTTTTCCCGGAATTACCAGCGGTTTTTACTTATGCCTCCGCTTTAAACCCATGTTACAATATGGGGGGGGGGTGGTAGAAAATATAATTGAAAAAATTTGCAACAAGTTGGACTTGAACACGGTAAAAGAACAATTTTTTCACAAGGTATGGTAGCAAGATTTAACAAACATCTCACGGATATGTATGATGTTTATTTTGAACGTTATGGTCAAATGTCGTCCATTCAAATGCAATTGAGACAAGCTTCTCAAAATGTACTAGATACGGACATGGATTTATACAATGATTTGTTGGACACATCTAATAAACGTGCACGAGGTAACGCTTCTAGTAGCGAACTTGGGAGGTATGGTGCCGAAAACTATTTAAAAGGTTTGACTCCCGATGAATTTAAAATTTTTGATGTGTTTGCTTGGTGGAAAAGTAAGGAAAATCAATTTCCGGTCTTAGCCGCCATGACCCGAGATTTACTAACCGTCCAAGCTTCCACAGTAGCTTCGGAATCCGCTTTCTCTATTAGTGGCAGGGTCATTTCGATACGTAGGACGTGACTAACTCCACCTTCGGTAGAGATGGCCATTTGCTTGAAGGATTATTTGGATGCGACGGAGAGGGTGCAAAACATACGCTCACTTGAGGGAGAACTTGAATATGAAGGCAAAGTGTACGAGGACGAGGTCAACGCGGACTTAACTGAACCAATGTCCGAATGTGAAGCCGAAATGGATGAATGGATAAGAAGCAACTCCGGTTCGGGTGAAGATTAGACTATGTTTGAAGATTTATTTCGTTTAAGCCTATGTTTTTTAAGAATTAAGATTATGTTTTCTATTATGTTTCGATGTTATCTTCGTATTCGATTTACTTTCGATGTTTTTTGTCGTGGTTTTGAATCAATGAAATCGTATTTTGAAGTTACATTATGTTGGTAATTCTTTGGTTTGTTGAAAATGTTCAATTTTTTTAAAAACAGTAACATCAGCAAATTCCAGCTCCAATACCAGTTTTTTTCCGGTTTTACCGGTTTTGAACCCGGTTCAAATCGGTCCCAACCAAAGGGTGTTTTACCTTCTAAAAACTGGTTTGGGAACCGGACCGGTTCTTATAAAAAACCGATTTTTTCATCAAACCTAGAACCCGAACCGGTTTTCAAACCGAACCGGTTTGAAAAAAAAAACGGTTTGTCCATGTCTACCCGGGCAAAGTCAACATTTATTTTATTATTAATTATTAATCAATTAATAAGAGTAATAACATCGTACACAATTGTTTATTTATTTATAAATTTATAAATTATAAGATAAGATATTAGAACACGTTTATAAAATACATTTCTTTTAGACCCACTTTGATATAAAAGTAGCAAAGTCTTTATCCCTTTTCTCACCATGGGTCCCTACACTAGTATCAAACAAACATGTATATTCCAGAATCCAAAAACACAAATTCAGTCTTATTATAAATACGTCACTCATCTCCTCCTTGTCCTAATCAATCCCCTCACCACTCACCGTCACAACAACAACAACGACGTCGTTTCCTGTTTCCCCCCCTTCCTTCTCCACCATTTCACATCTTTTCCGGTAATAATAATAATAATAATAATAATCTCAACCTGCTCCAATATCTATTTAAACACATCCACCACCACATTCATTGTATTCATATTCTATGTTTATGTAATTATATTAGAACCTGCATTTGGATTTTGGAGAGACAACAGATCGTAGAGATATGTCGCTGAACGATGATGTTGATCGGAAGATCACGATTGGCGTTTGTGTTATGGAAAAGAAGGTGAAATGCGGCTTGGAGGTTCTTTTCCTATTGCTTTTCGTTTTATTTGTAATGGCGATACTATTATTAATATAATAATATCTTTATATGCTTCGTTTTGTTGATTTGTTTTTGTTTTTGCGTTTGATTTTGTTTTATTTTATTGCAAAGGTTTTTTCAGCACCTATGGGGCAAATTTTGGAAAGGCTGCAAGCTTTTGGTGAATTTGAGGTAATTTGTTAATTGTTGGACCATTTATTATTATTATTATTCAAATAGCTAGTAGATTTGGGTGTATGACTACAGAATGTGGTCCTGTATTAAGAATCACTATCAAATAGTATATTATGTTGGTTTGGTTGACATGCAAGCACTCTATTTATTGTCTCCAGCAATATTTTCATGACCGGACTGGATGTTGAACCGGTCCTCTTACCGCTTCATTGGTTGGACCGGATGTAAGAACCGGATGACATCGTAAATATTGTGAAGATAAATAGGGTAAAATTTAAAGAATTTAATTAATTTCCGGTCCGAATCCCCTAAATTTACAGTTCAACAGGCCGGTTTTCTGGTCCGACCTCTGGTTCACATCAATCCGGTTCTAACACCCTAGCCTGGACTGGTTAAGGTCCCGGTTCCCGGTCCGACCCATCGGTCTGGGTTTAAAAAACACTGGTCTCAAGTTTTGACTTGTCAACATGCAAGTATTTTTTTTGGTCTGAAGATTTTACTTATTTAATTTTTTTTGGTTGTTGCAGATAGTCTATTTTGGGGACAAGGTCATCCTAGAGGAACCGGTAGAGAGGTGAAATTTTTTTAGTAATTTTTAAATACTTAATAAGTTGGTAGTGTTGATTTATGCCATCAGTTTATGATGTTAAGTTGTTAACAATATAACACTGGATAAAGTTTGTAGCGAGAAGCTAAAAGAACATGAAGACTGATTTTGGATCTTGAAAATGGTATATTTGAATTTACAAACTAATTCCAAGTATAAATTATACAGCATGATGCTGGGAGAGAAATATTCTTGTATGTACAAATATTTGCATGCTATAACTGTTGCACTAGATGTCCATGTTAATGTCGTTTTTCTTAGCAAGATAAGCACCTTTCTCAAATGTCGATATAAACCGGTAGTTGCACCCAACTAGAGGCAGTGGGTAGCCTTCCTTTATTTTCATCTCGGTGCTTCCTGTTGTTTACGAAAGATTACATTTGATCATTATATGTTTAAAGACTTCATACACTTATTTTACCGATTACCTATATGACAAAATATACATCTTCCACAAATGATTCTTGCCTTACTATGTTTTTACTTGTTACTTTTATAGTTTTATCATGAAAACAAAAGATGAGATCTATGTCAGATAGGATGTCAGTCTCCAACATTAACAATATTTGACTTTGCTATTGTAAAATTAACATTGCATCTATACATTTGAGAGTACACACATACATAGAATGATAGAATGTTTCTGACCATGCAATGGTATCATTGTTATATATCGGAGTTCTAGCATTAACTTTAGTATTTCAGGTGGCCAATATGTGATTGTTTGATTGCTTTCCATTCTTCTGGGTATCCGCTTGAAAAAGCTGAAGCATATGCAGCCTTAAGGAAGTAAGTCTTAACCATCTTTCTACGTTTGCTACTCTTTCCTCATTTATATGTGCACAGTTATATGAAATGATATGGATGGTCTTTTTCTAGCATTCTTGACTAGTTTTGTACGAACTACCGTCATACTTGTGTTGAAAGCCTTCTAACATTCTGAAGCAGATCTCTGTGATGTTTTATTCAATCTAGAAGGCCTTGCATCATCTTTGAAGTTCTAGTTGTTATTCGTGCATAACTTCAGTAAGAAGCGAAATCCTGAATCATGAGTAACTTTGTGATCCATGAGTGAACGTTTTTAATTCATGCTCTGCAATCTCCTCACTATCCTAGTAGGTAGAAACAGATAAGAACAATTTTGAGTATATCCACTCATGTGGTCTTTAAGTTGCCATATCACAGTTATGGTCCAACCTTTGTAATCTAATACAAGGTCATCAGTAGAGTTGTGTTTTAGATTAGAAACTAGGTATATATTGCTTAAGACCATGTGTAATGGGAAGGTGAAATTTTCATGGAGCATGGGGCATTAATTGACATGTGGCATGTGGGACCATTAAGGGATTCAAATTAGGATGGGGGTGTAGTGGTAAGGTGAAAAATTTCATGGAGCATCCAATCATTTAATATTAATTATTATTATTTTTTTTAAAATAAAAACAAATAAGGATGGGGTGTAGTGGCTAGCTTCATTCTGATTGGCCCATCAAATATGAAAAACGCCGTGGAAAAAAATTGGGTGGGCAAGAAAACGCCCCAAATTGGATGGAGGGGGGCGGTGTTAGTTTTGGGTGGGGGTGTTTTTTGCCCCCAAAACGCCCAAATCTTCTTTCCATTACATATGGTCTAATAGTGTAGTCCATGGACCACTAAATCGCTAATAACTTTCATCATAATAATATCACAACTTACATCAGCTACTACGTTGGCTTGTGCTTTTCTGGTAGTTGCAACTTTTGAACTTCGCGATGAATGCATTAATATATGGAACATCATGGCTTCACTGTTTGTTTAATACAGACCACATGGCATTGTTTTTTTCCCCTGGTTGTTTTCCCTCATGCTGGCATAGCAAAACGGGCAGGAAAGATTTCATATTTTATATATGTGTCACCTCTGAATGTTACACTCTGACTGACGATGCTGAAATTCCTGTGCAACTTTTGTTACCATGGGGCAAGCTTGGCCCGCATTCGCAATCATGTCTGTTTGGTTTTAGTATCTATCATTATGATAAGTTTAATACCTGTTCTGTAAACATCTTAAAAGCTATTTATAACATTACTGTTACTCTTCTTTTTCAGGCCTTTCCTTGTAAATGAACTGGAACATCAACACCTTCTTCATGACAGGAGGAAAGTATACGAGGTATGACTATATAATCAATCACATTGTAGAAATTTATGTAATAATGTAACCCACATGCAATTTTCGTACTCTTTGTTTCTGTTTTCGTTACGGAAATGGCTCATTGTCTGTTACGTAAAAGGACATAAAGTAATTTTCAAAGGTGGGGGTTGATTGCTACGGTAGCTTTCTTGTCATAGTCTATAGTCACTAGAAAGTCAAAATAGAGTATGTTAAAGATTTTGTGGAATCTTGAAGTTGAGCTAACATCCGATCTACGAATGCACTGTTGTCTTTTGCATATGCCATGTCTGGTTGGTGGTCTTCCAGTTTGAGGAATCTTTTGTTTTTTTAGAGTGAACAGTGAACTTAAGCTTCTTGAAAGCTGAAACCCATTAATTTCATTTCTCAGGGATGAGATTAGCTTGACAAGTAATCAAGGATGACTGTCTTTTTATAAATTTCTACATTAAATTTTCATAGTAGGTTGCTAAGTTAATACTTATGCGTTTCATGAGCATGTAAAATTTCTTTAAATACAATTTTTTAATTTATTAGGGGTGATAAATTTTTTATGCATACATCTTCAATGCATGAAATATGACCCATTCATGATATTTCCGTTTCCTGCTTACTGATGGAGATTTGTTTTTTTATGTTCCTATATTTGGTTTCTTTGTCAATCGAAATTCCAAGTGTCTTGAATCATATGGAATTCCCGTTCCTCGGTATGCACTTGTCAATAGAGAAAAGCCGTATCAAGAGCTGGATTATTTTGTTGAAGAAGAAGATTTTGTTGAGGTTCATGGACAGCGATTTTGGAAGCCTTTTGTGGAGAAGCCCATTCATGGTAATCTTTTACAGTAAACCTATCAAATTGCTTTCAGCCCACTCTTCTCCATTTGTGTTTCCAAATAGTAGTTCTCTAGCAAGCTTTTATTTCCTTTCACAGTGTATCGGGTTCAAACTTTCAGAATTTTACTGTTTATGGGTAATCTAGACAGAATATCAAATTTTCAGAAGTTACTAAAATTGTTTTATTCTGTATCGGGTTCAAACTTTCAGAATTTTACTGTTTATGGGTAATCTAGACAGAATATCAAATTTTCAGAAGTTAATAAAATGTTCTATTCTGCACTGTTCTCCAAAAGTTTGAAATGTTTGGTTTTCCAAGTGTAAATTTGCTATTTTCTTTCCTTTTTACAGGTGACGACCATCGCATAATGATCTATTACCCCAGTTCAGCAGGAGGTGGAATGAAAGAACTGTTCCGAAAGGTCAGCTTTCTAAATTTAAGCTTCAGAAACTCGTGTATAGTTAATTTTTTTCTTCACATATATACGGACAACTAAGAGTACCTCTTTCTACCTTAGGTTTTAAAGAGTAGTATACATATTGTTTCCACTAAGATGAAATGCTTGGCATATGTCACTCCAAAGCTCACCAATGGTGTCTTCCTTCTCCCCAGACCTCCCTTTTAATTACTAGTTAGCTTGGTTTTAAAAAGCGCGAAGCGCACAAAAGCGACGAGGTCTAAAACCAAGGCGCAAAGTGCAAAAGTGGTGGGCTTTTCGTACGCGAGGTGCAAGACAATTATATAATTCTTTTTATATATCCTATAGGTTTTTAGCATCCTTTACCCAAAATATAGATATAAATAAGGTTCATATATGATTTAACTTAAATGTACAACCTTTTTAGCTACATGTATAACACTTCTTGCGCTTTTTGCGCTTGAGTGACATAAGGCTCATGGATCTGCGCCTCAGGTCGCCTCGCGCTTTCAGGCGGGCTTTTTAAAACGTAGCTAGTTAGTGACCCTAGTCACTTATGAATGTTGGTGATGCCCTACTAAACCATACTCTATGCACAAAGAAACTCCGAAAGAGAAAGAAGATAATCTGAAGATTGGTTGCTTAATTGTCTGGGAACATAATAAGTAATTAGATTTATTGCATTTATCTCCCTAGTGATTCTTAAGCATGATGTTTTTAACTAAAGTAATAGAGTCACACAGCAAGAAGCTCTTTTAAGTTTTTAACAAACTAGTTGGGGTAATCTAAAATCTTGATACAAAGATGGGTGAAACAGTCAAGTCTCAGTTACATGTACATGATCCTACCATGCTGTACGGTCAAGATTCAGTTCTTCAGCACAATCCAATCATCACATCCCTCAATGTAGCAACCATTATATGAGTTTAGCTTTTGAAAAAAAAACCCCATTGTAGATGAATAAATTTAGCTTCAGAAGTAGCATGTCACAGAAACTAGGCCAAAACTTTTCAAGTATTCCAAGTATAGCGCTTTCATGGTTATTAGAATAGTAATTGAGAGCTAAATCTAAGTAAAATCATGGCAGCCGCTTATCAACTAATTATGGTGTTTTATTTCAGAAATTTCTTGGGCACTATCTAATATTGCATGTAGTCATGTAGATTGTTGTATCGCTGGATTTAAGGGGTATTAGATTCTAGCTTTCTATGTAAAATTTTGATATCATCAGGTTAGAACTTTGCAATATTAAAGATAAAGCATCTAGAATTTTTTTATGTCTATATTAACACTGATTTTACATGATGTATTTTGGATACCGATGCTAAAAAAATAGTCATAGTGTTACTTTTTATCCAAATGATTATCTGACAGTTCAACAAGGTGTTGGTCTTTAACCTGTTATATACCTTTCAATATTTTATATCATATATGGTCTGAATATCTGTGGATACTTATATCTTCTTTTCTGTTTTTTAATGTTTAGTAGTAAAATTATATCTAGTATACTATAATCATAAAAGGTCTTATCTTGCAGGTTGGCAATAGATCAAGTGAATTTCATCCAGAAGTTAGAAGAGTGAGGCGTGAGAGTTCTTACATATATGAGGAATTTATGCCAACGGGAGGAACAGATGTAAAGGTTGTTGCATTCTTTCCTTCATGAAAATTGCAATAATATTTCTAATATAAAAGTTGGTGTAAAATATGAACCATAAGTAATGTGAAGTAGTAGTTTATTTATACACAATATTTACTTTTGAGTCGGAAGTTCTCATTAATGCTTATGCTGATTTTTTATCTGGCATTTTGTCAATAAGTGTTTTTTTTGGTATATTGCACAAATCTTGGTGCATTCTTACTAAAAGTTTCTGGATGATGTGCTCAAGGTTGCAAAAGGCGCTAGGCGGGTGGTGAGGTCCAGCCTAGGGAGTAGTCGGGACTAGGCGAAAATTAGGCGGAATTAGGAGTTTTGGTATTTTATATATATACACACAAATTTAGGTGTTTTTTTGAAAATATGTTAAGATATATACACATAATACTTAGATATATACACATAATACTAAGAAATACTTAGAAATTAAAAAAAAACATAAACAAGAGTTAAATAAATCCACCGCCTAGGCCCGACTAATGGCCGCCTAATGGCCAAAACGCCTAGATCAGCGACTAGGGCTTATTTTCCGATTTTTACTCCTGCCTAGGTGGCCGCCTAGGCCGATTTTTGCAACACTGGATGTGCTTAACTGCTAGATTGGTTTAACCATGCCCCCTTTCTCTTTTTTCAAATGTATGAATTCAGTTTAAACAATAACAGATTGTAATTATGTTTCCAGAAGTACCATTGGTAGTTCTGTTACATTGTGCTTGTATGAGACTGTGTGTTCACTGAGTGATATGGACTTGGCTTTTATCGTATTCAATTTGTTATTCATGACATCTTGCTTATGAATTAAAGTAACAGCTTGCTTATTGGTTACTTTTTATGTTCTAGGTGTATACAGTTGGTCCAAAATATGCACATGCTGAAGCCAGGAAGTCTCCTGTTGTTGATGGTGTTGTCATGAGAAATCCTGATGGCAAAGAAGTAAGTGATTTGTGGAGAAACTCTTTCTCAACTCCTCTCTTTTTGTCTGTTCCAAGAGCTATTGTTCTGCCATTAACATATTTTGAGAATAATTTTATCTGAATATCTTCATGGATATGACCTGCAAAATATGGTTCATCTATACCCTATTCGTATCTTCAGTTTAGGTTAACTCATGTGTCCATGTAAAAGCTGTAACTTTTGTAGCAGCAACAGGAATAAATTGCCTTCTTACCTTCCAAGATTCATGACCCGGTTCTTCTGGAAGGCATATTTTCGTTCCTGCATGACTTATAAAGGTAGTTGGTAAACAATTTATATGGACTTTGTATTAGGAACTAAGGATATGGTTAATCCACGGAACCTTGCATGTGCACCGCAAATATAATTAATTTACATGTACAGAGAATTAACATATTTTTTACTGGTAAAGCTATTTGTTATCTGATTCTGCTGATTACATACGAGATGGTTTTAATAAATGCTTTTGATATTCGATAGTGATTTTTTTTATGTTTGGCAGATCAGATATCCTGTGCTTCTTACACCCAATGAGAAACAAATGGCAAGAGAAGTCTGCATCGCATTTAGGCAAGGGGTAGGTGATTTTATCTTTTTGTTGGCCATCATGACTTCATGAGTTATTGCGCAAAACCCTTCTGCATATTCTGGGTTGGAAATAACTTGTTTCACCGGTTCCCCACTCTCTAATCTTTTCCCCTTCGAAACATAAAATATATAGAAATTATTAATGATTAAGAGTTTTGAGACCCATCAGCTGATCACTTGTACATTCTAAGTTTATTACTTTTCTTTGAAATATAAAATTACCATGACATTGCCTTCTGGAATTTACAATAAAATACCCCCTTTGGGCCTTACTAGTTCTCTCCTGGAAATCCAGAATCTCCTGATGCTTATCATTTTGCTGCCAATACAATTCAGATAATAATTCATTTGCCTCGGCAAAATGAAAATGAAAATATCTTTCATCTCTTAACTATTTGCTAAGCAACGGTCTACATTGCTTGTCATAGTGTTAGTGTGTCCAAGGCTTCTTTAGATAGAGAACTCTTAAGGCATAACTGAATGAGCATATACAGATTAGTGAACATGCAGAATAACATATCCATTTATCAGTATCAGTTGATGTCTAATTATCTGCTATGCTTATGTGACTGCAGGTGTGCGGGTTTGATCTCTTGCGCTGTGAAGGTCGTTCATATGTTTGTGATGTGAATGGATGGAGCTTTGTCAAGAACTCATACAAGTAATACTTGTTCTGCTATCATGAACCTGCAGGAGTAATTACTCCCTTTAGTAAAAATCAAAATGCATTGCTCTAACTTAGGTTTTCATTTAATTAGCTTAGGGGCGTGGGACTTCCTTACATATACTTTTTAATAAGGGCCAAATCTTCTTTGTGTTCTATGAGATAGAAAGTAGAAAGGGAAACTTACATAAGCTCGCCGATACATATCGAAATTGCTAGTCAGTTAGCAGAACTACAACAAAATATGCCATGATAGGGGGAATGAAAGGTGTAAAAATTTAATATAATTGATATTATCTTATCCAATTCTTTTATATGGAACTGATAGAATTCCAAATTGGTTCTCTAGTCAGAATATTCTAGCAGGTAACAGAGATTAACATGCATTTGTTTTGTGACTGTAAAGCTTTCTATCCGATAATTATGCTTCCATTGATTCCCATTTGGATAAGCAGAAATTGTTCAGTCATGTTTTCAAATACAGCATATATATGTATATATTAAAATTGTCACAACAGAAGTGCTTTACAAACAAGAAAATCAGATAGCAAAGAAAATACCACCAGATTAAGTTGATGTCTTGATGATGCCTTAGTTTTCCGAGTTTTAAGTGCTTGTGGAAGTGAAGAACTTGGTGTGGATCTTCACGACTGTGTCCTTAACTATCATCCTAAAATCCCAAACATAATCTTTAGCATGCCTGCAATTATTTTCCTTTTCTTTTGTCTATGTGGTTACTGTCACAAATCTTAATACCTGTGAATTGAAAAGATTTATGAATATGATCCCTCATTGTTATCTTGTTAAAATCCGCCATGTTTATCAAACTACAGATATTACGATGATGCGGCTTGTGTGTTGAGAAAGATGTTTCTAGATGCAAAAGCTCCTCATCTTTCAACAGAAATTCCACCGATTCTGCCTTGGAAGGTCAATGAACCGGCTCAGCCTTCTGAAGGACTAACACGTCAGGGAAGTGGGATCATTGGCTCATTTGGACAAGCTGAGGAGTTACGTTGTGTAATTGCCATTGTTCGTCAGTAAGATATAGATCCATGCTATGGTTTTATGCATTTTCTGTGCACTTGCTAGTTTTCTATAAGCATCTATGTTTTTTGTCACTAGTGGTGATAGGACTCCAAAGCAAAAGGTGAAGTTGAAGGTCACTGAGGAAAAACTGTTAAATTTGATGCTAAAATACAATGGGGGAAAACCTAGAGCTGAGGTTCCTCTTATACTGTTTTTCCCTTTTTTCCCTTTAGAACCCAAGCCATACACATAGCCTTGTGTTTATTTTGATAATTATTTTGTTACAGACAAAACTCAAAAGTGCTGTCCAGTTGCAGGACTTGTTGGATGCTACACGTATACTGGTACCTCATACCAGGTAATTGATCCATGTTAGTATACATTAGGGTTAGGCCCATCTCTGTATGTGCCACCAGGGTTTTGTGCTCTTGTTTATATAAACGTGTACATTGTATCCATTTACATAAACACAATGCAATATCTCTGAAACTATTTTCCAATAAACATGAAGTTGCTTGGTAAAACTTAGTTTTATGACCTTTTTTTCCTCCAAATCATGATTAGTCATTCCCTTGGATAATTTCTTAATAAATATGGCTTTTTCTTAACACAAACTTTAATCAGATGTTCGTGACAACTTTTCCATGCTTCCTCCCCCATTCTCTTTGCATGAAGGCTGGTAGAATTGTTAAGCTACGCAGTTATAGCAGTAAAAAAATAAATAGCGGTCAAGAGCCGCTATTAATGATATAGGTTATAGTGGTGGGATATCGGTAATTTTAATGTCATGCAGAACTTATATATATATATATATATATATATATATATATATAGGGGTCGGTTCAAATACAAAGTCTCAAAAACGTGCGAAGTGTGCGAAGTCACGTAACATACAAAATTACGTAATATGGACAGAATACCTACTAGTTCCATAACTAAAATCACGTAACATATAGTCCATTACCAAAAGTTACGTAATTTTGTATATGTGATTTTTTTTAGTCATGAACTAGTAGTGATTCTGTTTATGGTATGTAATTTTGTTACGTGATTTTAGGTATGAACTAGTAGTGATTGTGTCTATGTTACGTAATTTTGTATGTTTACGTTTTTTAAGGGTATGGAAAATTTTTTTTGTAAAGTTTTGAATGATTCTGTCTTATGGTACGTAATTACGTAATGACACTATATGTTACGTGATTTAGTTATGAACTAGTAGTGATTCTGTCTATGTTACGTAATTTTGTATGTTACGTGACTTCGCACACTTCGCACGTTTTCATTACTTTGTACAATAACCGTCCCCTATATATATATATATGTGTGTGTGTGTGTGTGTGTGTGTGTGTAGCATAAAACATATATAATATTAATAATAATATCGTAAGCCAAAACACGAAAGTGTCCTACAATCTTAAGCCATAGTTCATCAAGATCTAATCATAGGCCACATAATCTTCCTCCGAGTCCACATCAACCAAGGAATTTATGGACTTTTTCTTAATTTTGGCCCGAAAATATTGAATTTTAGTGTTAGGTTATTCCAAAAAAACATTGAATTTTATTAGCTTTTTCTTAATTTTGGCCCAAAATTATAACACCTTGAAAATCAATGCTATGACCGCTCTCTGGGAATCAAAATAGCGGTCAAATAACCGCCAATAGTACCGATAATAGTTGTTCCGCTATTCTGGATCGCTATTATGACCCTTATTTTACATGAGGTCCGCTAACGCCTAACCGCTATAGCAACACTATTGACTGCATAGTTGTTAAGAATATAATATCACATGCTGGTAATTTGTCATTGATCTTACATAGTCGTCACTCGTCTGATAAGAAATAAACCAGTGATTTCTGTAAATATTTATATTTCATAGTTCATACTTCGGTGAGCCATGGTTAAAAAAATGGTCTAGGCGTGCGCCTTGAGGCGAGGCTGTAAGAAAACATGTCTGAAGCACGCCTCATGGGGTTATGTTTGTACGTATGCCTCTAAGGGCGTGGTTATATGTGTTATTGATGTTTTAGTCTTTCTGTGTCAATTATTTGTATTTTTGATGTGTGTTTTTGATGATTTAGACTTTCGGAGTCAGTTATTTTATTTTTTTATAAGATATATAATTTTTATAATTATTTTTTATTTCCGCCTCGGTTCGCCTTGAGGCTTACACCTCGTGAGGCGCAGGTAAAACGCCTTAAGGCTCGATTCCGTTCTTTTAAACCTTGCGGTGAGCATTTAGTTTGTGATGTCTTCTAAGCTATTAAGCCTATTATAATGTTTTCTGTTAGTAGATCCTGATAGACTCGTGGCTGGAAGTCCGTATGGATATATGGTTTGCACCTTTTCTTAAGACATGGTTGCTGTGAATTGTGCTTTGTTAATTCATCATTATATAGCATCTCTCTTACTATATTAAGTTACATTGTGGCATCTCTCTATCTAGACTAAGTTACAACACTGTTTGCTGGCTCATTGTTATTGACTTTTATCAAGGATGCATAGCTTTTCTTTTTTCCTTTGTCAAAGAAGTAATTTTGTATGCTAATTAACTAATTTGAGACCTGGTCTTGGAAGTGACAGTGAAGCAGAATACATTGAACATGCAGAAAAACTACGTCAAGTTAAAGCAGTTCTTGAAGAGGTTTACATCTGAATCTATTATCTATCTTTATCTATCCCGTTATGTATGTGTGAGTTGTGTGTGTTTATGTAATCAAGCCTTCATGGATTGAAACTCTTGTGACTAATATAGGAAAGGAACAATCGATAGATTCCAATTACTAACCACAATACAGATATACAAGGCTGGACACAGTATCAACTACCAGGAAAGCTAAATAACTAATTTGCTTTCCTTTGGTCTAATGGTCTTGTAACAACCCTAATAATAGAAGAGTCATTGCATAGATGTAATATAGCTTCTCATATTATTTTTCGATAACAATTAATTACTTCCAGGGTGGCCATTTCTCTGGCATCTACCGGAAGGTGCAGCTGAAGCCGCTTAAGTGGGTTAAAGTTGCAAAAGGGGACAATGAAGAGGAATGTCCCATAGAAGCATTGATGATTCTCAAGTACGGGGGTGTTCTCACACATGCTGGTCGAAAACAGGTGATTACTAATTTGGCATGTCTATTTGGATATTGTCATATGATTGCGTCTGCGTTGAGTGTTACTGCATAAGTGGTACAACTGTAAAGCAGTAACTTCTCTTATAACATCTTAATATATTAGTTTGGCTCTTTCTTTTGTATTTTCAGGCTGAAGAACTTGGCAGATATTTTCGCAACAATATGTATCCAGGTTAACATTAGTTGTTAGTTTTAACTTCAGTATCCAGGTTAACATTACTTGTTAGTTTTAACTTCCATCTCGAAGTGTTTTTGTGAAAGTTTATAACCTGTGTTTGGGTATTGTCCTACCTTGAGGCCTTAAGTTCTCTCAGTTTGGGTCATGCATATTCTATTTCCTTGTTTTAATTATCTTGTTCATAATTAAGAGCAAACAAAGAGAGAAGGAAAAAGAGACTAGGAGCATCTGAGATGACTCACAATATGATTTGTAGCTTTTTTCTTTTCAACATGGTTGAATGAGAGGATATACATTTTTCATAAAATGAGGCAGACGTATGTGTTCAGTGTAGTTTCATATTTTCTATCACTTTGTCTCAGGTGAAGGTACAGGACTACTTCGCCTCCACAGTACGTACCGACATGACCTCAAAATCTATAGCTCAGATGAGGGCCGTGTGCAGGTATCATTTATATATGCATTTGTTTTCTTGGTGCTTAAAGTTTCACATGTTCTTTTTTTTTTTGGTCCCCAACTTCCAAATTTTGTGGATTCCATCTTCCTTGAGCTAATTTCCCTTTCTACTTGATTGCCAACCATACTTCTGTTTTAAAGCCTTTGACTTCTTTGTGGATTAAACATCCATTGACAGATGTCAGCTGCAGCATTTGCCAAGGGACTTCTAGACTTGGAAGGACAATTAACACCAATCCTGGTTTGTTACCTTTTACTCGAACACAGTTTGACTGTGCATTTTAACATTGACTATTACTAAGATAATCAAACTTCTTTTGAAGGTTTCACTTGTTAGCAAGGACTCCTCAATGTTAGACGGACTTGATAATGCAAGTACCAATATGGAAGAAGCCAAGGTATAATTTCTGGCTGTCACAGTTACAAGATATTAATAATAATGATTTCATTCTAGAAGATTTTTGTTTGGGGGAAATCCATGAAACTACAACAACAAAAATCGAATTCATGAGATGAACTTTGCTTTCTTCGTACTAAAAATTCCACATTATCATTAATACTATGCAGTGTACAAGTATAATAAAAGCCAGCACAGTGGGGTTTCGAAATAATGATTTGGGTAGATTAGCAGAAGTAAAGATTTTATTATAGGCTGCAAAGCTCACATAATATGTGTCTAATTGTTGAACGTTTATGCTTTTTTTTCAGGCTCGATTAAATGAGCTGGTAACATCTAGAGCAAAAGTAGTTCAGGCAAATGGATCATCAAAAAAACCCTGGATGATTGATGGGGCTGGAATTCCTCCAAATGCTTCTGAACTGCTACCTAAACTGGTAAATATTTTTTTCGTGGGTGCCGATATTATAATTATGCAAATAGAATTCAACATAAATTATTTTCTTCAAGCATCAAATTTATCTTTGGTTTGAATTGCACTCTACCTTTTAGTTCTGTTCCTAAAACAACGTTCAGGGTTGACTTAATCTGTGCTACCTTCAATGCTATCATATTTCTTGAGAATTAATATAGGGTTCCTTCTTATGTACGTCCACTTGCCTGTAGGTTCGATATAAGAAATAAACCATGTTCTGTGAAATGGTTAAATGATGGTAATCATTAGCAATTATGACATCATGCAGAATGTGGTGTATTTTTGTAATAATCCATGATAGCCAAGTTCAAATTGTTAGGGGTAAGCCCTTCTGCATGTTTTGCTATTTTTATGAGGTATACTGAGTGTTCAGTTTAATAGGTGAAACTGACCAAAAAGGTTACTGAACAAGTGAGACTACTTGCAAAGGATGAAGATGAAAAGCTTACAGAGAGAACATCATATGATGTGATTCCTCCATATGATCAAGCAAAAGCACTTGGTAAGACAAATATAGATGTTGATCGCATTGCTGCTGGATTACCTTGTGGGAGTGAAGGCTTTCTTCTAATGTATGCACGGTGGAGAAAACTGGAGAGAGACTTGTATAATGAACGCAAGGAGTAAGCTTTTGATATTAGAACAACAAAGCAACACTTTGCATATATTAATAACTAAATACTTGGCATTGTCAGTTGCACTAATATTGTTGCATTTCCCCGAGCAGGCGATATGATATAACTCAAATTCCAGATATTTACGATTCCTGCAAGTAAGTAAATCTGGCACATTATGGTTGTATTATCATTCTTAGGACAATAATTATCGACCATTCCTAGTATGTTAAGTACCATATTTACTGCCTTGAAAAGATAAACTTTGATGTTGGATATTATCATTATGGATGTGCTTAACTTGGCAATCAGGACCCATTCTTCATAAAATGGGTTGAGTTGGATACTTTTTGTTTGGTAAATGTGTTGATTTGGGTCTACTGAAATCATACACGTGATCAAAGTGGGTCACTCTTATGAAATTGCTAACTTACACTACCGTCGCCTGCTGTCCTCACTATAACCACCATAAAAATAAGGGGTGAACCCATTTTAGGTTGAACCCGTTTTGACCTGGACCAAATTGATATTTTTTTTAAGATGTTTAGTTTGACATGAAACCATCTTCTCCCGTTACCTAACCCGAGCCAACATGAACCTACCCATCTGTTTTACCAGGCTTACATGTGCTTTTCTTAACTGTTCTATTTGAACCCTTTTTACAGGTATGATCTCTTACACAATGCACATCTTAAGATAGAGGGCTTGGACGAGCTATTCAAAGTGGCCCAGTTACTTGCAGACGGTGTTATTCCAAATGAGTATGGTATCAATCCAAAGCAGAAGTTGAAGATAGGCTCAAAGGTGAACTTTATTTTACCATAAGCTCCATATCTAATGCAATAATAGTTTTCCACAAGGAGACTACTTATCATGCAGAATTAAAATTGGACATACAAAGTGGTGGATAAATAATATATCCATGTTATGACCCTTGCATGCTGGCTTTCCAGATTGCTCATCGTTTATTGGGAAAACTTTTGATTGATCTGAGGAATACGCGTGAAGAAGCCATTAATGTTGCAGAATTGAAGAGTGAGTGTATGGACTTAACAACCTCTATTGCGGTTGATGAAGGAGATACAGATTGTCAACAAAAGAATGTGATTAAGAATGAAGAATCAAAAAGGACCAGCCACACTAGTGAAAAGTCAATGGATCCAGAAGACGACGAGGACAAAGAAATCAAATACCGCTTGGATCCAAAGTTAGTTCATGCTTATAATCATATGGTTCATTCCGCGAGTATTTTTTTTCAAATATTACATTATCCTATTTCATTTCTATAGATATGCTAATGTGCGGACCCCAGAAAGGCATGTTCGGACTCGCCTCTACTTTACATCGGTATGTTGTAAAATGATCTCATCATTATTAAGTTGGTATTTCATCTCTAAATTTCTTAGATACGATAAATGGTTACCTGATCAAACCCTCTTTAGTGATACCATTTGCTTGTTAATGGCAGGAATCTCATATTCATTCTGTGATGAATGTTCTTCGATACTGTAACTTGGATGGGTCTCTTCAAGGGGAGGGCAGCCTTTTTTGCGATGGTGCTTTGGAGCGCCTACTGAAAACTAAGGAACTTGATTACATGAGCCATATTGTTTTGAGGATGTTCGAGAATGTAGAGGTTGCTTAATTCTTTCTTCCATTTTGTAATTTTAAAGCAACCACTGGATGAATTTCGTAAAATCTAAATGTCATATATCCTTGATTTAATTAACAAACATAAACTGTAGGTAAATCTGGAAGATCCAAAAAGATACCGCATTGAGATGACTTTTAGCCGTGGTGCCGATTTATCCCCCTTAGAGGTACACCGTACACAGACTATGTGCTTACATATACTTGACAAAAGCCGCTAATTTGACCGCCTTACTTATGAATCGACCTATTCAAGTTTTGTTTTATTTTCAACCGGTAAATTTAAAAGAAGTTAGCTCAACATGAAACATGCTAAATCATATTATTTAAAAAGTAAGATTGTTATTGAGATTGATAATTTTTGTATTCATAGTCTGACACGCTATTTCACTGGAACCATTTTGACCCGTTGGCTAATCCCACGCACATTTAAATTGACGATTAATCTTGTTAGCAGGATAACAACCTTGAGGCATCTTCATTACATCAGGAGCATACATTACCAATAATGGGTCCGGAAAGGCTACAAGAAATAGGGTCATACCTTACTCTAGAAAAGATGGAGAAAATGATGCGGCCGTTTGCGATGCCTGCAGAAGACTTCCCACCTGCAACAATCCCACAAGGGTTCTCGGGTTACTTTAAAAGTGCAGGAGTTTTGGAGCGACTGGTAAATCTTTGGCCCTTCCAAAAGCATGGAATATCTAATCCGAAATAGAGGAGACGATCAATTTGGTTACTCATAAGAAGATATCTGTTATGCTTGTTTGTAGGGAGATCGTAAATGTTCGATGGTACATGCAACTAATCATAGCTTTTTGTCTGTCACGCAAGATTCCTATGTATAAAGAGTATTTTCACTCACATAGGAAACCATGCAACACAACACCATGAATTATACCGTTATACCGAATACTACTCCCTAGGACTTTGCTTTCCTTATTAATTCAAATTTTGTTTTAATGTTATCTGATACCATAACATTCTTGTGAGTATGGCATGATTTGGTTTGATGTGGCAAAACGTTTAGTTAAAACTGTTGGGGCTCAATTTGGAAGTATTTTTTATACCCACATGTATAGGTGCCATGGTAGGAGGTCAACAACAATCTGAGTTCATATTTAGCTAAATTTAATAAATGGACATACTCTTTTAGGCGGATGAAGAACACGTGGATGATAATGAGTATAAACCAGAGAGGTGGTTGTCGGCACCCACAAAAGTTTTGAACCACCTAATGGTGTGAAGGCTAAGTCGGGTCAGGTGAGTTCTAATCTGCAGATTGATATCCAGGGGCGAATGTTAAGGGAACGAATGATAGTTTGCAGAAGTTGGGAAATCAACAGAACACTACTGAGTCTGCTGGTAAGAATGTTCACTCACAAAATCACAGCTCAATGAATGTTTCTAAGAGTTCGAATTCGAAGAATAATTCTACTGTTTCTTCGGGTTTGGGCTAATGGTTGTCAGAGTTCAAATTCTTCTAAATCTGTTCCTTTTAAGGAAGGTTTACTGGAAAAATCAGTGGATCTCATCACGCTCCTACAAAACCGACTGGTGTTGGTTCTTTGTCACTAAGTTGAACAAAAGATGACTATTATGTTCATGAAATTGATCTTAAGATATGCTTACACCACTATGATCACCGGCAAATACCATGCTCATTTCTGCAATTGAACATACTAATATCATCGTCTCGATTCCTTTTTTCAAACCCGGTGAAAAATCGTCTAGAATTGTGAGTTTCAGCTAACGGCGTTAGTGTGAGTTAACAGGGGGTCCATTGAGAGCAAAATGTCTAAAAGCTGGGACCGCTAGTGGTTATTTTCGTAGTTGAGACTGTTATTGACCAATAGTCAATAGCTGAGCTTATTTAAATCCATTACTCCTTATAATAATTAGGGGAAATAGAGTTGGATCAAGAAGCAAAACTTGTATATTTTTTTGGTGACTCTACATAGAATTATTACGAGTCAAAGTAGAAATTCAAATCCTGAGTAGATTTTTTTACAAGGATTGGGTTCGTGTTCATTCACAAATATTTGGTCTGCACTTGATCACAACTCGAAGCTCACTGGAGAGTAACAAGAACGGATCTTGAGAAGCTCAACATTATTAATCGCAGATCATATATGAATAAGAAGCTGAAAGTCACGGTTGAGAAAAAAATCCATAAATATTGAATGGCAAAAGAGATTAGCTATTCATATTTTGTTAAAACCATTTGCATATATTTTAATGTAATGGTGGAAAATGATTCTCAATAAAGTGGATTTATGTTTAGATTTTTTTTTAACGGGAAATTACTTTATTCATCAACTATAAAGTTCACAAAATGCTAACAACACGCTAGAGAAAACAAACATTACCTACGTTCTATACATTATAATTTATGCCATTTGTTCACGTAGCGAATTGACATTACAAACCAATTTAGCAAACCATTGCACTTTACTAAATGAAATTCTTCACACTCTTTGACAAAGAATCAAACCAAGCCGGGACGGGACAGTATCAGTATTCGGCCTTGTATGCTCATCCCTACTCTTTGTTGAATAAAGAATCAAGCCAAGCCAGTAGCCTCCAGAAACAGTTCCTTTTCATCCAGCCCTTGACTTTATTTTTGGGTGTGTTGTCAACATAGGAAACCAAACCATAAATGATAAATCTGAATATTTTATCATATTGTAGCGTTGAATATTTAATCCAATCCTATTCCTGGTACATGCCTTTTTTTTGTTGAAAATTCTTTTATTGACTCAAATTTTGTTTTTATGCTTCCTTTTCGAAACAAAAAAAAGCATCTTGTTAGTGGTTTATGAAGATTTAGTATAAACATGATTGGAGGTGACAAAGTGTTCGACCACAAGTGTTTTAATATATTATTAGATGATAAAAAAAATCATGAGTTTTTATGACTCGTATATTTAAATAACTAATTCTGTCATTTTCTGATTATTTATATATAAAGGCATTGTTCACATTTCAACGACAGAATTTCATGTGCTTCCATATGAGAAATTGGTAGAAAAAGTTAAAAACTTAAAACCCGAAAAGTGTTAACTTTATATTTTTTGGAAAACACAAATTATGACAAATAATCAGATCAAACCAATTATTTATGAAAAATTACTAAGGTTGTCTGGTGTGGTTGCCAAACCAACGTCGCATGCTAAGGTGGAACCTCACCACGGCATGGAACATTGTGCCGGCAAAGATATGGTTACTACGTGGATTGGGTACATAGTGTGGTTCATTCCATGGGCAGGCAAAAAAATGGGACCGAAGTTAGCGTTGTCGAGCAATAAGATGTTAACATGTGGCAGTTTCTATTCTCGTAGTCGGCGGTGTGTGGAAAGTAAAACCACACCATAGTCTAATACTCTAATTTATTTAACATATTTAAGTTCATGTATTCTTTTTTAACCCAATTTTGCAAAATGAATAAAATTGTAAAGTCAATACACAATTATATTGCAATTCAACATACAAAGAAATAAATTAAAATTCGTTGAAAAATATGAGTCAAACAAAAATACTTGCCAAAATCCAATTTGTTTAGACTATACGGAGTAATTAATAAGATGTGGATTGCTTATTGTATTGATGTGAGCTAAGCATTTATTAATGAGTCAGTGTTGGTAGGCCATGCCTGAAACTTATAATTTATATTTTTTTTGAACGGCGAACAAATTGGAATCACTCACGGAACACTGGAGTATCATCGTGCCATCAGTATTGCCACGCGATCATATTCCACCACCAAGTCACTAATTCAGGAGGAAACTTATAATTTATATACTTATTTTTTTTTTATAACCAATCAATATAATCACTAAAATTCATAACTATAATCCAACTCAAAATACTACTCCGTAAAGAATTCATGGGTTTGTTTAGGCTGAGGGGTGAAGACGGTGGAGGAATCAGGGATCCCACGTGGAGTGCCTCACTGTCGGTGAACAACCAACCACCCCCCCCCCCCCCCCCCCCCCCAAACCCTGTTATTCCTTCTCCCCAATTCTTTCTCTATCTCTCTCTTCTATTTCTCTCTCTCTTCCCTATTTGGAGGTGACGTGGCGTTCGGTGTACACCCCTAAGCCTTATTAAATTATTTATGGCTAAATTCGAGATTTTCTTGTACATTTGGCTTCCTGTGATCCATATATTTTTGTAAGCCACAAACGCACATGTTTTGCTAAATGAGACAACTTGTATCATTAGTTGACCCGTCAATATATTTTTTTTCTACAAATGGAGAAAGCGAGAAGTGGAAAATTAGATGTGGAGAGACATGTTTCATCAAGAAATTTCAACCATTTGACCAAAAGACAAGCTGCATGTTGACATTATTAACTTTGATCGATTTAAAATATGTAAGAGAAGAAACCTGCGGTATTTTCATGTGAATATATTCCATTTTAGTTTAAGAGTATTAACATTGGACTTACATTGAGATGGCTTAGTTACTTGATCCACCTCAGCCTACATAATTGTTCTTAGAGGGCGAAATTCAGATCGCAAGTGAGATGACACCTACTACAAAAGTTGTTAACCAACATAGTGTTGATCGGCCTATGTTAGCTTTCATAACAAGTAGTCGATGTCATCTCACCTGCGATCTGAGTTTACCCTCTCTATGCATGCCTTCTTACATGTAGCTTGCATAATCATTCTTAGAGGAAAAAAATCAGATTGCAAGTGACAAGACACCTACTACAAAAGTTGTTAGCTAACAAAGCATTGACTGCCAGATGTTAGCTTTCATAACAACACGTAGCCGGTGTCATCTCACCTGCGATCTAAGTTTACCCTCTCTATGCCTTCTTCTTACATGTAGCCTTCATCAGTGGTGAAGCTTGATCCGAAACTTCGAGGGGTCGGAAGTCACTAGTTTCAGGGGGTCGAAAACGAGCTTCGGGGGGTCGAAACCTTATATATCAAAAAAATTCTATATGAAGACTATATAATCGGAACTTCTGAGCGAAAATTCGGGGGGTCGGTCGCCCCTCCCCGCCCCTTAAGAGCTACGCCCTTGGCCTTCATAATCATTCTTAGAGGAAAAAACTCAGATTGCAAGTGACAAGACACCCACTAACAGTGTTGATCAACAGATGTTGGCTATCATAACAAGTAGTAGGTGTCATCTCACCTGCGATCTAAGTTTACCCCTCTCTACGTCTTCTTCTCACAAGCAACAGGTTTTTTTTTTCTTTTTCATGCCGTGCATGTATTTTTGGATGATATGACACAGAGATATTAATGCCCTGTGTGGGTGCGAGATATATAGAAAGAATAAGATAATGTTTTCTCTTTTTGTGGGGATGTATATTTCTTCCCCCACAATACACTATATTTATAGGCCACCACTTTAATATAATAATAATAATAATAATAATAATAATAATAATAATAATAATAATAATAATAATAATAATAATAATAATAATAATAATAATAATAAAAGAGGGGCATTCTTTATGTTTAGACTACTGAAGGACTAAATTACTAAATGTAGTCTGTAACAAAGACTTTTCTTAAAGACTTTTCTATTTAATAATTCTTAGATGTGTACAACATGATAATTTTAGAGGAAAAAAAAAAGTTAAGTCCTTAATTTATGTAAAGTTGTTTAGACTAGTTAAGACTACCCGTAGTGGGGGCGTTATTGTGGTTTAATAGAAAATTATTTAGATTTAATAAAATAATAATAAAAAAATAAATTATATAAAAAAATAATATTTATTATAATTAATAAAAAAAATAAATTATATAAAAAAAATTATATTCAAACATTTGAATTTTAAACGGTTACTGTTCAAACCGTTTGAAATTCAAATTTCCCCCCCAAACGTTTGAATTTCAAATTTTGAAATTCAAACGTTTTCCCCCCCAAACGGTCATATTTCTCACCCTATAAATACCCCCTCCTCATCCTTTATCAGTCACACATCTTCCCTCTTCCTCATCCTTTCCTCATCCTAAACACAATGAATAACACTGGCGGTTTTCAAGTAGGAGCTGCCGGACCTTCTAATGTCCGGCAGTACGCTCGACGGGTCCGGGGACGGGGCCCGTCCCGGAGACTACCAAGTCATCCTCCTCAGCAACCTCCTCTTCCTCCTCCTCCACAACCTCCTCTTCCTCCTCCTCCTCCTCCTCAACATTGGCTAAATCCCCCTCCTCCTCCTGCTGCGGCACCACCAACTCATCCTGAAGACGATGATCCCTGGAAGGATGATCCCTGGACGGATGAAGAATGGGCTTGGGCCCATGATTATGGCATGGCTACATATCAATTGGACCGACTGATGTTGTCGGCACCACAAACCTTCACCCCTCCTCCTCCTACCCCCTACCAGCAACCTATCCCCACCAACCAGACTACCCCCTACCACCACCCTATCCCCACCCCCCAGAATACCCCCACCCACTACCACCAACCTACCCCCACCCCCCAGAATACCCCCACCCACCACCACCAGACCACCCCACCCCGTGAATATGGGGACCCAACCCCTGAGGACTTGGAAGCCCTCAGGAAAATTGAGGAGCAGGAGCGCCTCTGGAGCATGCCAACCCCTCCTCGTGAGTACTACTACTTCCCATCGGATGCGAGGTCCAATGGACGGGACAGCTCACGTTCCCTATCCCCCGAGTACTACACACTCGAGGACTGGGACTTTTAGGATTATATTATGTGTTTAATTAAGTAATTTAGGAATATGTAATGTTTAAATAAGTAATTTAGGAGGTGTGTAATTTTTTTTTTTTAATATTAGTTGTGTGTTTTTTAAGATTATTTGTAATTTTTTTTAATTTTAGTTGTAACTTTTTTTTAATAATAATTGTGTGTTTTTTAATATTATTTGTAATTTTTTTATATTTATTTACCTTTTATTTTATTTATTTTGAGTTAAAATAATAAAAAAAATAAAATCCACGTGGACCAATCAGATTCAGGGGCTCCATATATAAAGCCCCACCACTACACCCCTTTTTCAGTTTCTCTCTCCATGCTGACTCAGCAGCCACATGGACCAATAAGAAAGAGGGGCTCCATATATAGAGCCCCCCACTACACATGGTCTAAGTACTTGGCAATATTCTCTATATGTGAAATCGTTATATACGAATTTAATTAAGTTTTCTGCTGAATTTTACATGAAAGATCATGTCGCAAAACAGACAAGAAAAAGGTTGATAAAATCAAAATGCCTACTTGTTATAAGTATATAATAAAAGGTTATCTACATAATTTTATGACTAGATATCCTGCTAAATAATTGTGATACAGATAAAAAATAACAACAATGAAAAGAAGAAATAAAAAAGATGAATACGTGTGAACATGCTTCTTTATTCTTCGTTATTACATTACATCAACTCCTCACGTTGAATTCAACCAAATATTTCATAAAATATATTTTACATTCCACTAGTGAGTAGTCTTACACATATGATCACGATGATCATGAGTTATATGTTACGGGCTGTTGGTTCACCTCTTAATGGTTTCATTAAAAGGTTACCTCTGAATTGGTAGAGGTAAGGGTGTTTGGTTGTCAAAAACGCAACCTCTTAATGGAACCATTAAGTGCTGAATGATTCAGCAATAAAAACATGTTGAATGAACCTCTTAATGGAACCATCTCCTCTCCTCCCTGCCAACCTGCCACCACCGCCGCCTCCCTCTCCTCCGTCGCCGCCACCTCCTCTTCTCTTCCCCGCCGCTTAATAGTTCATTCAGCACAATCATTCAGAAATACTACCAAACAACATTTAATGGTTCAACACTTTACTTTACTGGTTCAGAGTCTTAGGGGCTGGGGGTGTTTGTTTTTTACTCAGAAGCACTTCTGACCTCTTTTGTCTGCGCCGCGCAGACATTTGAGGTCTGCAGATTGTTTGGTTTTGGAAGACCTTTCACTCAAAACATCTTCCCACCTTTCTCCATTTTTTTCCTTTCTCTTCTCAACATCATCATCAGGTTAGAATCAAGTTTCTTCTTCTTCTTCTCTTCTTTCTTTTTTTCTTTCTTTCTTCTTCTTCTTATGAGTAAACTGCCATTTTTGTCCCTAAGGTTTGGCACTTTTTGCCAGTTTCATCCAAAAGTTTATTTTTTTCTCAACTGGATCCAATAGTTTTCAAATAGTTGCTCGTTTCATCCAACTCGTTAACACCGTTAGTTGAAGTCAGTTAACTAAGGGCAATTTTGTCATTTCGTCTTTTAAGTGAAAGGCATTTATGTCAATTCGTATGTTTTTAATCCCAACCCTATTTAAAACACCCCAATCAACCCCAAATCCATCTACTTCATCTTCTTCATTCAAAAACCCTAAAAATCAAAACCCAAAATTGAAAAAGTATGTTGTGTTCTTGTGGATCAGAAATAATTATTTATATAACAGATTGAGAGAAATTTAATGGATTGTACCTATTGCTCTTATGAAAATTTGCAGAAATTATTGCACCGTTTCATTGGATTGTTCCTGGTTATATTATGGGTGGAGAAAATAGGTCAAAGGAGAAAGCTAGGGTGCGAAAAGGTACTCACTCTCTTACCATAACTTAGGCTTTAAAGTCGTTACGCAAAGGTACTCACTCTCTAGTATTTTGGAGATGTTTCTCTTTGCAACTCATTTGTATAGATTTGCCATTTATCTTTAGGAATATCTATTCTTATTGTAACTCCGGGACGCCTATTGGATCATTTAAAGCACACATCATCATTTGTATATAAGAATTTGAATATTAAAGTAAATAATTATTTATATAAGTGGATTTAGGAGCTGTAATAAAAGAAGTAACAGGGAGAGAAATTAACCATTCTATTTATCAAAGAACTGCATTGAGAGAGAAATCAACCATTCATTCTCTTTGAAATGAACGCACCTATACATAATCGTTACATAAATGCAGTACTTAAAGCATAATGTGAATTTATGTGCAAACTGATTGGTTATTTTTGTGGTTAAGGTGTGTTAGACTGCAAGTTCCATCCAAGGCAGCCATGGTTGTTCACTGCAGGGGCTGATGTTGTAATCAAGCTTTTCTGCCATTAAATAGTTATTTCTGATCCACAAGAACATAACACAATTTGTTTAATTTTGGGTTTTGATTTTTAGGGTTTTTGAATGAAGAAGATGAAGTAGATGGATTTGGGGTTGATTGGGGTGTTTTAAATAGGGTTGGGATTAAAAACATATGAATTGACATAAATGCCCTTCACTTAAAAGACGAAATGACAAAATTGCCCTTAGTTAACTGACTTCAACTAACGGTGTTAACGAGTTGGATGAAACGAGCAACTATTTGAAAACTATTGGATCCAGTTGAGAAAAAATAAACTTTTGGATGAAACTGGCAAAAAGTGCCAAACCTCAGGGACTAAAATGGCAGTTTACTCTCTTCTTATTTTATTCGTTCTTCTTCTCCTCCTCCTCCTCCCTCCTCCTACGCTCTTCACCCCTGTCGCCCTCTTCCCTCCTCCCTCTGCCGCCCTCCTTCCTCTTCCCTCCTCCCCCGCCATCAACTCTACCAACCACCGGCATCACCTCCTGCCATCGCCACCTCACCCTTCTGAAACAGCAGCACCATCCCCTCCATTCACCACTGTTCATGACCACAACAATCCTCTTTATTCACCACAACCACAATCCCCATTATTATTATTTTATCTACATGATTTTATTTAACTTTTCTTACATGTAAATGCTCTGTTTTTTTATACTGCGTTTTAATTTTTTAGGGAAATGGGTTTATTTTCACATTGATTTTTAACTAGTTTTTTTTTTCATATGGGTATCTGTTTTTTTATTTTAATGAAGAAATATGAGTTTTTTGATTTTCTTCTCAAGAAAAAGGCTTATTTTTACATTGATTTCAACTAGTTTTTTATATGAATTTATGTGGCGGTGGGTTATGGTTAGGTGGATTGTGGTGGGTTATGGTTAAGTGGGTTGTGGTGGGTTATGGCTTTGGGTTACTGCACACCTTAACAAACAAACAATTTTTTTCTTGTAGTCCGCAGACTCCATACCTTTTACCTCTTCAAAAACAAACAACACCTTACCCATTTAGACCTCTTATTGGTTTAGCACTTACTGCTTCAGCATTTCCCAAACACCCCATAAGTGTTACATCTCTAACCCGAACTTAATTTTGCTTTGTTACTAATATGTCCATGCCTTATAACTATGTTATTGAAAAACTTTGATAATTATGAAACCAAACCCATTGTAATTCATACATTATTGGTCCCAACAAATTTTTACATTTAGAGCTTAAAAAAACATGTACTAAAGCTTGCGTTTTAAAAGGGAATTTCATTTGCGGAAGCTTTTGAGTGTTCGGGTGTGTTCGGCTCCTCTAGCGACTTGATCCTTGCTCTGGGACTTTCATCGAGTGTATACTTAGCACCATTACATAAGGAATGGTTAGTTGTTTGATAATAACACCATTAGAATAGCTAATGCGTTGATACGCTTCGAAACGGTGATTAAAGCTTTAAATGGCAAAAAAATAGGCTTTTGGATTCAGCCCCGCCATAAGCTATGGTTTACGAACTATAGATTATGGTTCACTGAACCGTAGCTTATGGTTTAGGGTTGCCGATTTCTGCAAAATTCCCAGACTTAGTCAATTTTTTCTTGTTTATTTTCCTCAATCTTTGGATGTTTTTAAAACTAAGTTCCCCTTCCTAAGGACACTTGGGGACTTGTTTAACACCATTTAATTAGCTTGTAAGATGCTCATTTACCATGTTTAAAATTCCCTTTCGACTTAACAAAAGTCTATGCGATTTTCACCCAAATCGACCTGTTAAGGCCATGGGCTATACAAAACCTTATTTGACCATTCAAAAAGCATAACCATCAATTTGTAATCCCATTGGACACTTGTTAAACTAAAAACATCACTCGGTTTGTTTTCTTATAACCCGATTCTTAGATTTAACCTTTAGTGAATCTTTAGAATTCCCAAAACGCCATTATCAGCAAATACTTCTTATTTAACCATTCAAAGCGACACTACTTGATTTAAATCCATTATTTTTTACTCAAGGGCTTATTTGAAAATCTCTAAGCCCTCTCGGACTTAGTTTGACCACCAACACACAATTTCACTATGACTTTAGTCATACTTGGTATCAAGGCGCGCATTAAGCTTATTTAGAATAATGCTTATCGATTTGTTACCCACACCTTTTATGGGTTGTTTTTTTAATTTAATTCACTTTGCCGAAAGGCTTTTATCTAACTACGGACTTACCGGTGGTGTTGACCCATATCCATACCTTGCAACCATTGTCATATTTTAGGCATCAAGTGCCCATTTTCCAAATGTTCTCCTGCATACATTCTAAATTAACCACATTAGTCTCTTGGGAACCAAATGGTGATACATTACATTTGACCCGTTAACCACAAGATTCCTAAAGCTTAGAATACCAGCTTTGAACTCGGGTTCGAATGATGAGAAAATCACCATTTGATGAAATCCATCATTTGATCAACACACCTTGGTTCATTTGTTACCATCAATCCTATTTTGACATGATTTCATATGATTTCCCCGTTTAATAGGTTCCACCCCTTGGGGTCCTACCTTTATCCCACACCGAAGCTGAAACAATTACATGAATACAAGGTAAGTATTACTTACCTTGCATCCGTTCTTGTTTCCATAAATATCCACCTTGCATTCATTTGACCCGTTTGCTCCCTCGTTGTTGTACCTAACTTGGGAATGAGTCAAATTTGCTTGATAGATTACATAATATGGACTTATTTTGTCACACCACGACTACGGCGGAAACACGTGGCGCGACGGTTCAAATGGATAAAGCCAAGATTAATGCAAATCACAAGTAATTAAAGAAACGGGTCATTTATTAAGACGTCAAATCATGTCATATTATTCATACATAAACGAAAATTGTTTTTAATTGAAATAAGGAGGCTTCTCATATATATATCCCGATTCCTTGGGATAATGAGACGAAGCCTCTACATAACACCCGACGTCCCATTAAGAGATTCCCCCGACCCAGCTCGCCATGCTTTTCCATCTTTCATCAATTACCTGAAAGATATGTTTAAAATCGTCAATATATAAATATTGGTGAGTTCACAGGTTTTAGTTATCAAATCATAATCTTTTGGGAATTTTCCATGTTATGACAATTTATAGGAGTTGCAAGTTCCTACAATTCTACTTGAGCCTATAATCAAACCAAGACAACAATAATGCCCCATTCCAAGTCGTTACTCGGTATTCTTACGACTTATTTTCAGAATACGTGCACCCCAGGCATACGCCGATGCATAATCGACGCTATCGATTAGGGGTGGGCCTTGTCAGGCACCAATAGTACTATTCAAATATTCCTTCGGTTTCACTTTCCTGAATTAATGATTATAGCAGTGAGGTCTCAACCCCGAGTGGCGATCATAACTCAAGTACCAACCCGTCATACATTTCCCTAACATATCTTTCCCCCGAAAACGTTAAAATAGTTTAAAGATGGGGCCGTGAAACTCACCTGAAACTGTGCTCGGCTCAAAGAAGTAAATAGCAAATTTGGTGGTCTCGCACCTACAAATGTTTCTAGGCGTATAAGTCACTACACCTATAGTGCGAGTGCCTTGGCAAGTTGTACACCCAACTCCCCGACCACGTGTTATCCCAATTCCCGTTTAATTAGATGCGCATCCTAGGTCCATTGGCGATGGATTACCCTTTTCTTTATATATTAATCTTGTTAATATTATTTGTAACATGTACACTATTATTCTCGACACAACTCTACCTAACGTATAATTATTTTCCCATTTAAATAATTATACTTAGGATCGTATCATTCAATATAATGTATTCTTATCTCCCGACCCGACTCACTTTGCCACATATTTATTTTTCCCATTTAAATAAATATGTTAAGTTCTTGTCGTTCGATTCTATATTTTAACGCCCGACTCAACTCACCATGCCGTACGTTTATTTTCCCATTTAAATAAATGTACTAGGATCTTGTTGGGTCTTACACGTTCGTAGATATACTTCACCTACTTGTCTCGGTTTTCCTTCTCGCGTATCTATTTTCCCATTTAAATAGATATACTAAAATTTCGTCGAGACAAGTATGTATCTATATATCAATGTGTGCGTTTTCCTTGTTAAGTCCATACGTTGTCTAACGTTTTTAATTCATTAGTTTTTCTCCCACGAATATTTGTTCCAACACTTAGGAAAGTGTTACATAAGTTTCACCCATGTTATATATATTTTACTTCCTAAAATATATATATTTTCACGTTTTGCCGCTATGGCATTTTTCTCTAGTTTGTCCGCTTATACGTCATCGTTAGTTTATGTTACTAAGTCCATTAGTTAACTTTTTCCACATTTTCTTCTAATATGCGTTCTATGGTATATCATTCATACTACCAATTCCGAACGTATATTACTTGCGGAAAATATACTTTTATATTTGTAGTACAACTAGTTACTTGTATCTCAAAAATGCTTCCGATACTTTTATATTCCCATTTATATAAAAGTATCCATTTTTGTACAAGTTTTCCTTAAGTTGTTACTCTTGTCCAATGTTTTACAAAACCTTTATTTATGTCAAAAACCTTAACTTAACCACTTATTTTTATAAAACACTTACTTTTATAAAAATACATCTTCGAAGTGCATTCAAGTAGTTTGTTCAAGTTTACAAAAACTATACTTGGAAAACTATTCTTTATGTTTTTGACACTAAACTTCCATAAACACGTTCTTGGACCAAAGTTCCTAAAATACTTTATTTTAGTCCATCAACTTCCAATGGTTACAATATTAGTCTTTTAACTTATACTTGTTGCATTTTTCATCCAATCTTTTTAAGTTAGCATTTTCATCCAACTTAGTAAACTTTAAAAATCCATATTTCACATGTTTGATTCTTTTTACATTTTTCCACTTCCATTAGTCTTATAATCCATCCTAGATGCTATTAACATGCTTGTTTCATACTTTTATCCAAAACACCAACTTTTCACTCATCTAAGTGAGTAGACTTTAATCATGAAATTTCTACATGCAAGATCATCTAACCCATTTTACCATCTTTTTGACATTAGTTAGTCATCTTATGATGATCAAAACCATTTTTCATCACTTTCAAACCTTTTTCATAAATAATGTTTTGATCATCATCCTCTTTACATGCATGTCATTATTTTCACATTTCATTAGTCATTTTATTAACATTAACAATTTTAAGGTTCATCCATATCATCATTCATCCATTTTGTTCTCGTATGACATATACTAACTTTTATATTTCAAAACCACATTAACCCATCAATGTACAACTTGCTCTCAAGAACACAATACATGAACATTAACAACAAAACAAGGTAAATACTTACAACTAGCTCAAGGCTAGGGAAGACAAGAACCTTGGATTGGATGGGGTTTAGTGTGTTCTTCCAATGGGTTAAGCTCCAAGCTCTTGAAACACACAATGGGTTTTGGATGGATGATGATTTAGAGGTGATTTATTAGTATGAAAATTGAAAGAAAATCTTTGATGGGGGTGGGGTAGCTCACGGCCAAAAGGAAGAAAGAAGAAGAAGTTTTCTTTTTTTTTTTGATCAAGTATAAGTGTTATGTTTATATAAAAAGCTTCCAAATCTTTTAACATCTCTAGCTCCTCTAGGATTGGCTTATTAATATTATGAATTATGGAAAATCTTGTGGGTGATGCAAGTGGGCCGAAAATTAGAGAGAGAAGAGAGGTGATTGGGTTGGTTTCTTGTGTCCAATGAATACCCATGCAAGCTTATGATTAATATCTTCTAATGATTTTATTTTAAATAACACAAGTTATCTCCATTTTGTATGGCCATGGGCCGGCCCCCATGGGGTGTATTGTGGGACCCACTTTGCTAATTTTTATACCCATTATTAGTTATGTTTAAGTTAATATTGTTCGGGTCTCGTCCGGGTATTTTTCGAGCTTTTATCGCGCGTCAACCGGATATTAAAACTATCACCAATGACCTTTAATTACGGTCCGGGTTAAGCGTTGATAAATTATTTGGGCTCTTGCCGGGTGAATTTATTAGTTAGGCGCGTATCGGGTGCGGTACGCGCGCTTTATTCGTTACCGGGAGATTTGTGTAATAAGCTTTCACGTATGGCTTTGGAGTTCCAAAACTCATTATATTTTGGGAAATTACGTTTTATTTTATATTCCGGTTGTCCGGGATTCGTTTCGCTTATTTAATTTTTACCGGGTAATCGCCAGTGTCCATACCGGATAGATTTATTCGCACATGACTCCGTCATGTTTTTGTCATTAAACACATGCATTCCTATGCATTACTTGGGAATTGCTATTATTCTAAGGCCTCAATTAAATAATCAACACATAATTATATTTAATTACGTTAATTGCGTTAATTAATTAGTACGGAATTACCTTATTTTTGCCGGTTGTTACATTCTCCCCCCGTTAAGAGAATTCCGTCCCGGAATTCACTTCGAGTCCTCTGGTATAGGGGTCTTCTCGAATAGGGCGGGATACTTTTGCTTCATCTGGTCCAGCCTTTCCCACGTGAACTCTGGTCCACGCTTGGCGTTCCAGCGCACTTTGACCAACCTGATCTTACTGCGCCTTAGTTTTTGGACCTTCCAATCAGTCACCTCGATTGGTTCTTCGACAAAATGTAACTTATCGTCGACGTGGATTTCGTCTGCAGGGATGATGAGAGTTTCGTCGGGTAGGCACTTTTTCAAATTCGACACGTGGAACGTGTCATGCACACCGTTCATTTCTTGAGGTAATTTGAGCTTGTATGCTACGGGGCCTACTCTGGACAAGATTTCGAACGGTCCAACATATCGTGGGTTCAACTTCCCGCGCTTCCCGAATCGCGCGACACCTTTCCAAGGTGACACCTTTAGTAGGACCCGGTCTCCGACTTGAAATTCCAAAGGCTTTCGCCTCATATCAGCATAGCTTTTCTGTCGGTCACGGGCCGCCTTGAGGCGTTCCTTTATCAAGAAGATCTTGTCCGTTGTTTCTTGAACAATTTCGGGCCCGGTTAGTTGTTTTTCTCCAACTTCAGCCCAACATAGTGGAGATCTACACTTACGTCCATATAGAGCCTCAAAAGGTGCAGCTTGAATGCTCGTATGGTAACTGTTGTTATATGAGAACTCCACCAGTGGTAAGTGTGTATCCCAACTACCGCTGAAATCGATTGCACATGCTCGTAACATATCCTCTAAGGTCTGGATGGTTCGTTCACTTTGTCCGTCGGTTTGGGGATGATATGCGGTACTCATGTCAAGGCGAGTACCAAGGGCATCGTTCAAACTTCCCCAAAATCTCGAGGTGAAGCGACCATCTCGATCGGAGATAATAGATGTAGGTACCCCATGCTTAGATACTATCTCCTTGATGTACAAACGGGTCAACTTTTCCAGTCCATCCGTTTCGCGGATCGGAAGGAAGTGTGCGGACTTTGTCAGTCGATCAACAATTACCCAAATCTTATTATAGCCGCTCGTTGTCCTGGGTAACTCGGAAATGAAATCCATGGTAATCCGTTCCCACTTCCATTCCGGTATTTCCGGTTGCTGGAGTAAACCGGATGGTCTCTGGTGCTCGGCTTTGACCTTTGCACAAGTCAAACACCGCGCAACATAAGCTGCTATATCTCTCTTGAAGTTTGGCCACCAATAATATCCTTTCAAATCATGAAACATCTTGTCTGCACCAGGGTGAACCGAATATCGAGAACTGTGAGCTTCAGCCAATACTAGTTCTCGTAATCCTCCATACACTGGAACCCAAATCCGATTCATAAAGTACAAGGCTTGGTCCGCCTTCGTTTCTAGTGAGTCAACCATTTTCCGCAGTCTTTCACCTTTGACATTCTCGGGCTTAAGAGCGTTAGTCTGAGCTTCGCGAATTCGGTCAGTCAGATTCGTCTGAATGGTTAGACCTAAAGCTCGGACACGCAACGGCTTGATCCGTTCCTTGCGACTTAAGGCGTCGGCCACGACGTTCGCCTTACCGGGATGGTACTTTATCTCACAATCGTAATCGTTTAATAATTCCACCCATCGCCGCTGTCGCATGTTCAGTTCTTTCTGATCGAAAATGTGTCGCAAACTCTTATGATCTGTGAAGACTGTGCACTTGGTTCCATACAAATAATGCCTCCATATCTTGAGTGCGAACACTACTGCGCCCAATTCCAAATCGTGCGTAGTGTAGTTCTTCTCATGGATTTTCAGTTGTCTGGAAGCATATGCTATCACTTTCTCTCGTTGCATCAGTACGCAACCCAATCCTTGGTGAGAGGCGTCACAGTAAACTACGAAGTCTTCCGTACCATCGGGGAGTGATAGTATCGGAGCGCCACATAACTTGTCTTTTAGTAGTTGAAATGCTTCTTCTTGCTTTTCCGTCCATTCGAACTTCCTGTCCTTTTGGGTTAGCATGGTCAAAGACTGTGCTATCTTCGAAAAGTTCTTGATGAACCTTCTGTAGTAACCCGCAAGGCCAAGAAACTGTCGCACTTCAGTAGGAGTTCTAGGGGCTTCCCAATTCTTAATAGCCTCGATCTTGGCGGGATCGACATGTATTCCCTTTTCATTTACCACGTGGCCTAGGAAGTGAACTTCTCGAATCCAAAAGTCACACTTTGAAAACTTTGCATAGAGCTTCTCTTTGCGTAGTACCTCTAGGATTAACCGAAGGTGATTCTCATGGTCTTCTTTAGTGCGCGAATAGATCAAAATGTCATCAATAAAGACAATGACAAATTTGTCCAAGTATGGCTTACACACACGATTCATCAAGTCCATGAAAACTGCTGGTGCGTTGGTCAATCCGAATGGCATTACTAAGAATTCGTAGTGTCCGTAACGAGTTCTGAATGCCGTTTTTGGTACATCTTCTTCCTGGATACGTAACTGGTGATAGCCGGACCTTAGATCAATTTTGGAGTAGAAACTGGATCCTTGAAGTTGATCAAATAAATCGTCGATCCTGGGAAGAGGATAGCGATTTTTGATGGTCAACTTGTTTAGTTCCCGATAGTCAATGCACATTCGAAAAGTGCCGTCCTTCTTCTTTACGAATAAGACAGGAGCTCCCCAAGGTGAGAAGCTTGGTCTTATGAAGCCTTTGTCTAACAACTCTTGCAGTTGCCCGGATAGTTCCTGCATCTCGGATGGAGCTAAGCGATATGGCGATCGCGCTACGGGTGCAGCTCCAGGAACGAGGTCGATGCGGAACTCGACTTGTCGCGGTGGTGGCAACCCCGGCAAATCTTCTGGGAACACATCTGGAAAATCTCTAGCTATCGGAATGTCTTCTAACTTTCGCTCGTCGGCCTTCTTATCTACCACGTGCGCCAAGAATGCAATAAGGCCTTTTCTCAAACACTTTCGAGCCTTCATGCTGGTAATAATTCGTAACGGCGTCCCACGCCTTTCCCCTTGAATCGACAGTGTTTCACCGCTCGGGAGGGGAACCTGAATTATTTTATCGTTGCAGACAACGATCGCACGTTGTGCAGATAACCAATCCATGCCAACGACTACGTCAAAACTACCCAGTACTACCGGTAAGAGGTCAATATCGAATTCACGACCACAGAGATCCAATTTACAACCTTTTGCTACTTCTCGGGTTTCTATAGTTTTACCATTAGCCAATTCTATAGAATACGGTGTGTCTAGTTTACTAGTTTTTAGCCCAAGTAATCTTTTAAACTCGACAGATACGAAGCTAAAATCAGCGCCAGTATCAAATAATACAGAAGCATAATGACCATTAAGAGGGAACGTACCAGTGACCACATTAGGGTCCTGTCGTGCATCACCGGCACCAATCACAAACGCCCGCCCACGGGCTTGGTTGTTGAGCTTGGGGCAATCCCTCTTCCAATGGTCGAGCGATCCACACGAGAAACAGGGCCTCGCTCCTCCATTCTTCTGTGCACCTGACCTGCACTCCTCTGTTTTGTGTCCTGTGCGCTGGCACTTTCCACAAATTATCCCACTCTTCCCCTGATAACCTGGCTTTCCGCCATTTCCACGTCCCGTGGCTACATACCCTTTCCCCTTTTTGTTCGCTCCACCCGATGACCCGTCCTTTTTCCCGTCATTACGCTTGCGTTTCCCGAACCTTGGCTTGTTTCCCTGATCACTAAACCCAACTGTTGAACTTGCACCCACATTCTTGCCCTCTACACTGCTGGACTCAGTAAGCTTCAGTCCTGACACCTTCCGGATTAGAGTGCCTACTCGAATGGCGTCTTCAGTGAGGCTCATAGCAAGATCGATAGCCTCACGCATGGTCGTGGGTTTGGAAGCAGTGACCATGCCGCGAATTTGTGGCGCCAACCCGAATAGGTATCGCTCTACCTTCTTGCTCTCCGGAGTAATCAGACGAGGTACCAGTCGAGACAGATCATGGAACCTGGACGTGTACCCAGTTACGTCCGACCCAATCATAGCATGATTCCAGAATTCCGTCTCTAGCTTTTGCACTTCGCTGGCGGGGCAGTACTCGGCGATCATGTGCTCTTTTAACTCCAACCAGGACATGGAGTAGGCAGCATCGTCTCCTAGCGATTGTACCTGGTCGTTCCACCAGGTTAGTGCCTGGTCCGGGAACAGGTTAGTGGCATACATAACCGCTTGACGGGGAGTGCAGCTACTGATGCGGATCACCGCCTCAGTTTTCTCGAACCATTTGATTAGTCCGACGGATCCCTCGGTGCCACCGAAGTTGAATGGCTTGCAGTCCAGAAAAGCCTTGAAGGTGCAGCCACGCTCTCGTGAGGCCATTTCTGCAATAATAAGGTAGCATGTTATTATGAATTTAGGAGTTTCGTGAAAATCTCCCGTTACATTTATTTATAACCCTCTTACCATTGGGGGAGGTTTCGCGTCGGTCACTCCCGGACCTATCCCGCGATCGCTCAGTGCGTGCGGCATTGTGTGCTGCGATTGCTTGAGCTATGCGCTCAGAGACTAGTGCCTCAAGTTCCTCGGGTGTTGCGGGTAATCCTCCGTTTCCGCTGTTGCTACGAGTGGATGGTGACATTTTTCTTCAATAATAAATTATTAAAGGTTAATTTGACGATCATGCATACAACATCGTCATATATACGTAGCACAACCAACAACTCAAAACATAAACACAATAATCAACACAACATCACCATACCATCACAAATCACAATATATACAAGACAGGTAATAATAATCGTAGATAATCACAACAACACATTTCACCATAACATAATTCTCATTAATTTCAATTACCACGAGTACATGATTGTTTGTAATAACAAAATTTGGGGATACATCCCTCATACATCGTTACTTGAAATACCATAGAAACATAATGTCAAATACCGGCATAACCCGCTCGGCTAGGTAAAAATGTAGACGGGTGCTATAACCCGTGCTATGCTATCATTACTACCACTACTACCATGTCTTCAAAAGATTCTTCGGGTGTCTCTCTATTGTGGTGGTGGTGGTGGTGGTGGGTACTGGTACTGAGGGGCATACATGCTGATGGACATGCTGATCGCCATGATGCGATCGTACAAGAACTGGCGATGAGCAAAATGCGCATCACCCGTAATCCCACAATGTGCGTCCATGCGTAGTAACTCCTCGGCGTAGTATGCTAGTGCGTCTCTGGAGTCGATGATCCTGGCCCACATCAGTCGTGTCTGCTGCTCCATCTGATTCACAGTGCGCTGCACTGTGTCTGTGAGGGTCTGGAAGTCCCTCTCTAAGGAGATCACAGTGGACCATGCTGGTCCGGACAGTGGGGTCATCACATGAGGCTGTGACGGCCCAGGTATGTCAGGGTAAGTCGGCTGGGATGGGCCGACTATGTCTGGAAAGGGTTGGGCAAAGCCCGGTGGTCCAGTGGTAAAATGGGGTGGTATCTGGTATGGGTCTCCTGCACCCAAAGGGTATGGTGCAGGTGGTGTCATCATGAAAGGAGTCTCTGCACCCATGGTGAATGGTGCAGGTGGGGGTACTGTCAGTAGCTCAGTGAGGGGTGGTAACATGGGAAAGGTGGTGATGGGTAACGTCATGGTGGCTGAGGTGGGTGATATAAGATCGGCCATCGAGACCATGAGGGGCTGTGTCACAGTGGTCCACTCCGGGGTGGATGCCACGACGGTGGGGGTAGGTGGGCTAGCAGTAGCGTATGCCGTCATACCGGCTTGGTGCAGCTCAGAGCTACGGGCTGAGCTACCCTCAAGTATGTGCCCTGCGGAAGCTGGCCCCTCCTCTGGTACGGGCTCTGGTAGGGCGAGCAAGGCTGTAGGGTCAGAGGGGGCGTGCTCTATCACTGGAGCAATGGGCTCCTCCTGAGCAGCTGGGGGTATGGGTAGGGCTATGTGGTCCACAGACGCCACTGACTCATCGTCAGAGTCGTCCGATATCCACCCGTTCCGTCCCCGGGAGATAGGCACAAGCATCATGCCTGGGGGAACGGGAAGGTGAGGGGCGGGTAGTGGCTCACGCTCAGCGCGGGTACGCCATCTGTAGGGAGACTCCACGGTCTCTGATCCAGTAGGGGCTGGTTGCGACGGACCTGCGCAACCTACAGGGAAATCCCTGACAGCTCTGATGGGGCGTATCGGCAGTGGTGCCGTCGGTATCGGCACTAGTGGCAAGTCGGCCTGCGGTGCCTCCTCCATCGGTAGGTCAGCTGCTGCGACCACGTCATCTCCAGCGGGGGCCCAGTTCGGGTCCTCACTGGGGTCAGTCTCTTCCTCCATGCCTCCGATGGCAGCGTCTACCTCCATGTCTTCGCTCTCAAGGTCAAGCACTACCACCTCAATTGGTGGGGGCGACAAGATCTGGATGCTGCTATCGAAACTCGGTGCGCCATTCTCAGCGTTCGACATCCCTGGCAAAAGAACCGTACTATTATTTATATATTCTTTATTAGAAGATTAGGGAGTACGTTTTCAGTAAACTTCCTACTTCTAATACTAAAGTAACATACATCAATACCCATGGCTAGCTTGGTCGGAATCTCTTCATACCCAATGTTCTTTGAAAATATACTTAATTGTATTTTGCATCTATATTTTGAAAGCCTTATCTTTTCGAACCAAATCCGGTTATAGTTTAGATTTTGAAAAACTAATTCGCTATAACCTTGGCTCTGATACCACTTTCTGTCACACCACGACTACGGCGGAAACACGTGGCGCGACGGTTCAAATGGATAAAGCCAAGATTAATGCAAATCACAAGTAATTAAAGAAACGGGTCATTTATTAAGACGTCAAATCATGTCATATTATTCATACATAAACGAAAATTGTTTTTAATTGAAATAAGGAGGCTTCTCATATATATATCCCGATTCCTTGGGATAATGAGACGAAGCCTCTACATAACACCCGACGTCCCATTAAGAGATTCCCCCGACCCAGCTCGCCATGCTTTTCCATCTTTCATCAATTACCTGAAAGATATGTTTAAAATCGTCAATATATAAATATTGGTGAGTTCACAGGTTTTAGTTATCAAATCATAATCTTTTGGGAATTTTCCATGTTATGACAATTTATAGGAGTTGCAAGTTCCTACAATTCTACTTGAGCCTATAATCAAACCAAGACAACAATAATGCCCCATTCCAAGTCGTTACTCGGTATTCTTACGACTTATTTTCAGAATACGTGCACCCCAGGCATACGCCGATGCATAATCGACGCTATCGATTAGGGGTGGGCCTTGTCAGGCACCAATAGTACTATTCAAATATTCCTTCGGTTTCACTTTCCTGAATTAATGATTATAGCAGTGAGGTCTCAACCCCGAGTGGCGATCATAACTCAAGTACCAACCCGTCATACATTTCCCTAACATATCTTTCCCCCGAAAACGTTAAAATAGTTTAAAGATGGGGCCGTGAAACTCACCTGAAACTGTGCTCGGCTCAAAGAAGTAAATAGCAAATTTGGTGGTCTCGCACCTACAAATGTTTCTAGGCGTATAAGTCACTACACCTATAGTGCGAGTGCCTTGGCAAGTTGTACACCCAACTCCCCGACCACGTGTTATCCCAATTCCCGTTTAATTAGATGCGCATCCTAGGTCCATTGGCGATGGATTACCCTTTTCTTTATATATTAATCTTGTTAATATTATTTGTAACATGTACACTATTATTCTCGACACAACTCTACCTAACGTATAATTATTTTCCCATTTAAATAATTATACTTAGGATCGTATCGTTCAATATAATGTATTCTTATCTCCCGACCCGACTCACTTTGCCACATATTTATTTTTCCCATTTAAATAAATATGTTAAGTTCTTGTCGTTCGATTCTATATTTTAACGCCCGACTCAACTCACCATGCCGTACGTTTATTTTCCCATTTAAATAAATGTACTAGGATCTTGTTGGGTCTTACACGTTCGTAGATATACTTCACCTACTTGTCTCGGTTTTCCTTCTCGCGTATCTATTTTCCCATTTAAATAGATATACTAAAATTTCGTCGAGACAAGTATGTATCTATATATCAATGTGTGCGTTTTCCTTGTTAAGTCCATACGTTGTCTAACGTTTTTAATTCATTAGTTTTTCTCCCACGAATATTTGTTCCAACACTTAGGAAAGTGTTACATAAGTTTCACCCATGTTATATATATTTTACTTCCTAAAATATATATATTTTCACGTTTTGCCGCTATGGCATTTTTCTCTAGTTTGTCCGCTTATACGTCATCGTTAGTTTATGTTACTAAGTCCATTAGTTAACTTTTTCCACATTTTCTTCTAATATGCGTTCTATGGTATATCATTCATACTACCAATTCCGAACGTATATTACTTGCGGAAAATATACTTTTATATTTGTAGTACAACTAGTTACTTGTATCTCAAAAATGCTTCCGATACTTTTATATTCCCATTTATATAAAAGTATCCATTTTTGTACAAGTTTTCCTTAAGTTGTTACTCTTGTCCAATGTTTTACAAAACCTTTATTTATGTCAAAAACCTTAACTTAACCACTTATTTTTATAAAACACTTACTTTTATAAAAATACATCTTCGAAGTGCATTCAAGTAGTTTGTTCAAGTTTACAAAAACTATACTTGGAAAACTATTCTTTATGTTTTTGACACTAAACTTCCATAAACACGTTCTTGGACCAAAGTTCCTAAAATACTTTATTTTAGTCCATCAACTTCCAATGGTTACAATATTAGTCTTTTAACTTATACTTGTTGCATTTTTCATCCAATCTTTTTAAGTTAGCATTTTCATCCAACTTAGTAAACTTTAAAAATCCATATTTCACATGTTTGATTCTTTTTACATTTTTCCACTTCCATTAGTCTTATAATCCATCCTAGATGCTATTAACATGCTTGTTTCATACTTTTATCCAAAACACCAACTTTTCACTCATCTAAGTGAGTAGACTTTAATCATGAAATTTCTACATGCAAGATCATCTAACCCATTTTACCATCTTTTTGACATTAGTTAGTCATCTTATGATGATCAAAACCATTTTTCATCACTTTCAAACCTTTTTCATAAATAATGTTTTGATCATCATCCTCTTTACATGCATGTCATTATTTTCACATTTCATTAGTCATTTTATTAACATTAACAATTTTAAGGTTCATCCATATCATCATTCATCCATTTTGTTCTCGTATGACATATACTAACTTTTATATTTCAAAACCACATTAACCCATCAATGTACAACTTGCTCTCAAGAACACAATACATGAACATTAACAACAAAACAAGGTAAATACTTACAACTAGCTCAAGGCTAGGGAAGACAAGAACCTTGGATTGGATGGGGTTTAGTGTGTTCTTCCAATGGGTTAAGCTCCAAGCTCTTGAAACACACAATGGGTTTTGGATGGATGATGATTTAGAGGTGATTTATTAGTATGAAAATTGAAAGAAAATCTTTGATGGGGGTGGGGTAGCTCACGGCCAAAAGGAAGAAAGAAGAAGAAGTTTTCTTTTTTTTTTTGATCAAGTATAAGTGTTATGTTTATATAAAAAGCTTCCAAATCTTTTAACATCTCTAGCTCCTCTAGGATTGGCTTATTAATATTATGAATTATGGAAAATCTTGTGGGTGATGCAAGTGGGCCGAAAATTAGAGAGAGAAGAGAGGTGATTGGGTTGGTTTCTTGTGTCCAATGAATACCCATGCAAGCTTATGATTAATATCTTCTAATGATTTTATTTTAAATAACACAAGTTATCTCCATTTTGTATGGCCATGGGCCGGCCCCCATGGGGTGTATTGTGGGACCCACTTTGCTAATTTTTATACCCATTATTAGTTATGTTTAAGTTAATATTGTTCGGGTCTCGTCCGGGTATTTTTCGAGCTTTTATCGCGCGTCAACCGGATATTAAAACTATCACCAATGACCTTTAATTACGGTCCGGGTTAAGCGTTGATAAATTATTTGGGCTCTTGCCGGGTGAATTTATTAGTTAGGCGCGTATCGGGTGCGGTACGCGCGCTTTATTCGTTACCGGGAGATTTGTGTAATAAGCTTTCACGTATGGCTTTGGAGTTCCAAAACTCATTATATTTTGGGAAATTACGTTTTATTTTATATTCCGGTTGTCCGGGATTCGTTTCGCTTATTTAATTTTTACCGGGTAATCGCCAGTGTCCATACCGGATAGATTTATTCGCACATGACTCCGTCATGTTTTTGTCATTAAACACATGCATTCCTATGCATTACTTGGGAATTGCTATTATTCTAAGGCCTCAATTAAATAATCAACACATAATTATATTTAATTACGTTAATTGCGTTAATTAATTAGTACGGAATTACCTTATTTTTGCCGGTTGTTACATATTTCACTATCCATAACATCATGTATTCATTATCAATTCTAGCTAAATACATAGCTATCTTGCTTATATGGTGTATAAAATTAGCTTGGCTTATTACTAACTAACATTACATAGATGACGTTCACATGTTCCTACTTCCTTAGTTCACTAGTTCTCACTTAATTGGCATTTTATTAAACACTTGGTGTGCACCCACCAATTCAATTGGTTTTCATGAGTCTAAGTTTAGCCAAAACATAACCATTTATCTAATCATCATCATGCCATGTTTTTTAGACCCCTTTAACCTAAATTTCTCATTATAACAGCTCCTAAGAGTCACCAAAATCACTAGACATAAGTGGTTTCAACCTAGAGGTTGAACCCCAAGCTTTACATATCAACATAATCTCATGAGCATGATCAATTCACCAATTAGCATACATAAATGATACTAATCACATAGAAATTGCAAGATTTTACCACATAGTAGTGTAATTCATGTTTAGGTACTTATACGTAATGAAAATTCACAATTTCATATGAATCAACAAATATAACAATTGATCACGTTTGATAGCTTCCTTGATGTCTACTAACACATAGAAGTTCATAGAAGCTAAGAAATCACGTTTTTTATATAAACCCTAATTCACCATCTTCCACATACAAGTGTTTTAGGTAATTGAAAGGGGTCCAGAGATACCTTATGATGTGTAGAACACTAGATAACTAGAGTTTACACCATGCACCATGAATTCTCCTTTGATTTGGGCAGATTTGTGCAAGAAGTGTTATAGGTGTTTTGTTGTTGAAGGATAAGGGTTCTCCTGCTATTATTCACGACACACACACAAATGGGTGCATTTTTCTTGTTTTATTAATATTAATAAAACCCACATATCATATTGGCAATTATGGTCCCTCAAGTTCCAATTTCCATGTTTATTATTATGTTCGCTTTGTCATTTATTAATCACGCCTAATGACGTATTAGGCGAAACGAAATTTCAGGTTGTTACAGATTTTAAAATGGCAAGGTCAAATTTCTAACAAACTAGTCACTTCACATTATTGGTCAAGGCACACTTCAATATACCAACAAATCTCATCTCAGTTAAGAACTACTTTGCTATTTTCATCAAAGTCAAATGCTACCCTAATG